>PVIC010019333.1:0-30674 GCA_004025085.1 Thryonomys swinderianus | reverse complement strand
AATGGGACCCGTAGTCCTAGTTTTCTGAGAAATCTCCACACAGATCTCCACAATGGTTGCACAAGTCTGCAATCCCACCAACAGTGTAGAAGGGTTCCTTTCTCCCCACAGCCACGCCAGCATTTATCGTTGGTTGACTTTGTGATCACAGCCATTCTTTGTGGAGTGAGGTGGAATCTCAATGTTGTTTTCATTTGCAGAATTTTTTTTTTTTTTGAGACCAGGTCTCACTTTGTAGTTCAGGCTGGCTCTGAGCTCACTATGTAGCCCAGGCAAGCCTGGAACTCAGCAATCCTCCTGTCTCTGCCTCCCGAGTGCTGGGATTACAGGCGTGAGCCACCACACCTGGCACTGTGGTATGTGGTGTTGATTGCTGGTGGGCGTGAGTCTCCACGCCCAGCATTGTATGTGGTTACTGGGATCAAACTCAGGGCCTTGCGCTTGTGAGGCAGGCGCCGGAACCACTGAGCTAAATCTCTGGTCCTCTCATAAGAACTTTTAAGATTTTTCTGAAGGATAGTCCTGTCTGTACTCTTTGGGCGTGGTAACTTCTAATAGTCATTTGAAATCATTAAAACAAAAGGAATACTAAGCTAAGAAGTAACATTTTAAGTTAAAACGTTCATAAAATCTCACTGTGTCTCCCTAATCCTGTCCTCAGAGGAGTTAATCACTGGAACTGACCAGCTATCACTTCACACAGAAGCTGAATCTCTGAGAGCTTCAGAATTTCTGATGAAAAGCCTGACTGACTAAATCTCTTAAATGTTCTAACAGCAGCCTCTAGCAATCCAAGGTCCCCAGCTGCCCACTAAAACAAACAACAGTGGCAAAAGATGGTGGGTTTTGGGAAGTCTGAGGTTGCCACGGGGCACAGCCTGGGGTTCAAGTCTGTACTTCTGTCATTAAGAGAGCCCAACACTAACCTCCAGCTCCTACGAATGACAGCGAGCTAATTATCATAAAACTCCACTACAAACAGCACACTTCTGAGGTCAGTTGTCTATTTCTTTTCTTTTCTTTTTTTTGAGACAGGGTCTCGCTTTGTAGTTCAGGCTGGCTCTGAGCTCACTATGTAGCCCAGGCAAGCCTGGAACTCAGCAGTCCTCCTGCCTCTGCCTCCCGAGTGCTGGGATGACAGGCGTGAGCCACCACGCCCGGCCCAGCTGTCTATTTCAATAGGGCCTGTCCTACATATGACTGGAATAGGCATTTCAATGTCTTCAACCAAGAATCTGCAAACATTTTACAAATACAGTCTCCATAGATTTTCTTTCCTAAAGTAGACTTTTTAGAACTTTGATTCACCATATTTTGTTTTAATTCATTAAGGCTCAAAGCAGAAATTCTAATTCATTCACTGGTATCCAAAGTTACTCTTACCTTCCAAATATTTAATATTCTTCAAATACAGCAACTAACGTTAACTTTTGCTTAGATTTTTGTATGTGTATAATGCGCCTTGCTCTTGTCACCAGCAACAATGATTTTTGCTCTGGTTTTACAGTTATTGAGCTCCAATTTTTGTTGTAGTACGTGACAAAGTCATTTTAAGAATGCAGTACTGTCTCACATAAGGGTACTCATCTTTACCCTGAGTTCATAGATTCTGCACAACGGTGATTTCCATCTGCTTAAAACTTTGGCAGACTTAAGAATGTGGTAGTGCCAGGGTTAACTCCATGGTTTTGGGGCCTGCTTTGAAAGTGCAAGGTCCTGAGTCCTATTCTGGTACAGAAAAAAGCCAAAAAGCAAAACAAAGGCAAAACCCCTCCAACCCCTCCCCCCAAAATAAGAATCTGGTAGTATTCAAACATCTTCTGGTAAGGACCAGAATAATTTAATCTATTAAAATATATCATGTTGGCCTTTATTAGAGAAGATGACTTTTAAAAAATATTTTAAATTATGGGGGTCGGAGATTTAGCTCAGTGGTTCCAGCGCCAGCCTCGCAAGAGCAAGGTCCTCAGTTCAATCCCTGTAACCGCATACAATGCTGGGCGTGGAGACTCACGCCCACCAGCAATCAATGCCACATACCACAGCGCCAGGCGTGGTGGCTCACGCCTGTCATCTCAGCACTCGGGAGGCGGGAGGCAGAGACAGGAGGATTGCTGAGTTCGAGGCTTGCCTGGGCTACATAGTGAGCTCAGAGCCAGCCTGAACTACAAAGTGAGACCCTGTCTCAAAAAAGAAAAAAAAGTATTTTAAATTAGGAGGCATTTCACAGACTTCTCTATAAAAATAAAAGTTTAAATATCTGAATGGAAAGCAGTCTCAGGTTAAGCTGTTGATAATTTTTGGTTCAATTTTTTTCACGTAGGACTTAAGATATCCTAATGTTTTCATGTACAAATTTATAATCAGGTAATTAAATGATACAAACACATTTTGCAATGTGCTACCCAAGGAGTTTCCCTCTTGACTGACTTTACTTGAATTTGCAGTGTACTATTACTCATGCGACCTCCCCTTACTATGTCTGACCTCCTTTTGCGTAACTGAAATTCCCTACATTTTAACAGGCACAGACAGATTTGGACATTGATTTCACCATGGCTTGATTAGGAAAGTGGTTTCAGTATTCCTCAGAGATTTATCTAGTTCAAAGGTACTCCCTGTGATTACAATAAAACCAGAGTAAAAGCTACCCTGGTTTCTCTGGGTTGGCTCTTGTAGCTGCTTTTGTGCTTCCTGCTTAGAACCCTGTCTGCCGTTCCTTCTCCAGTTTACAGAATCCTCCAGCTCTCAGTTTAATCACCAGTAAAATAAGGACAGTGGCTTAGATCCTGAGGAGCTGTGAGGAGCACAGAGTTGTCCTGACTATTCCTACGCAAGGCCCTTTAGTGAAGAGTGGAGGGACAGTTACTATGACATCTATGCGGCTTTTCCTTTTATTCTTTATTGGCTGTTGGGTAGTCAAAATCATAGGTTCATGTACAGATCTCAAATAACTGACCCCAAATCCTCTCATTGATTTCAGTCATAGATTTGATAATCAGCACACTTGGGTTCTGCTGATATTCTAGTAAATACCACCCTTTATTTGCAAAATTGAAAAGATGAAATGAGGACGTTCACAGGCTCTAAAGTCATACAGATTTTCCCCTTAAACTCCTGGATTTGTACATGATTTATTAATATGGATGAGCACTTCTTTAATATTGTCCTTGAAAAGTTTCTTAAACTAGTATCTGAGTTTTCCATTTACAGTAGTGATTGCCATTTATGCAGCATGATAAGGTTTCAGTAATGCCCTTCTTTTCTTTTTCTTGAGCTCAGTCTCTGCTAACATCTGGCTTTTTGCTCCGGATTCTCCTCACATTGCCTCCTGTCTATGGATTAGTCTTTTTCACTCCTCACTTCTGATCTACAGTTATACAACTTAGCCTCATCAGATTTTTTTTTTATAATCTGAAAACTGACTCAGTTTTATTTAATTTACTGGGGAAAATGCCACAGACACTTCCAATAAAGGAAGCAAAATAGTAAAAGTAAGTAGAGAGAAATGATGTCAGAGCTACAGGGAGGAGATTTTGGTAGGGTTCCCTAACCATCGAGAAGCAATCAGGCTGTGAGATGACAAACATCTCTGTCATCTCCTTTTGAACAATAACAGCTAATATTTATAGACAGATACCAGGTTCTGTGCTAAGTGTTCTTTATGGATGATCCAATTTGCTCACTACCAGCCAGTGGCCCAGAGTCTAGCAAATAATTGTCTAAATTACCCTTTCTTT
This sequence comes from Thryonomys swinderianus, assembly GCA_004025085.1. Lineage (NCBI taxonomy): Eukaryota > Metazoa > Chordata > Mammalia > Rodentia > Thryonomyidae > Thryonomys > Thryonomys swinderianus. The sequence continues at coordinate 26,934 of PVIC010019333.1, read as the reverse complement.
TCACAAGAAGGCTGGAGGTTGAATTGTTTATAAATGGCAAGGTCTTCTACCTAGTATACTCAGGGAAGCTAGCAAGACTTGGCACTGGCTATGGCGAAGTCTCAACAGTTACTCTTGCTGGTAGTTGGCCCTATTTCTGTCAGACAGACTTTGTTTCACGACACCCTCACCCTGGAAACTCTGAAGCCAAAGAAAGCATGACTAGCAAGATAGGTCTTTCTTCTGTATGTTTTCCCTTATATGTTTATGCAATACTGAAGAACGGTTACTGTGAATTTTCTAGGAAAGGAGAAAAGACACTTCAAACTTCTCTCGTATTAATTTAACTCCCAGCTTGCCTTTTCCAGGGAGAAAGTAGAAGGGACTGGGTTTGAAAAAAAAAAAAACAAACTCATTTTATCTCTCTGCTTTTCAAAGTCTTGCTTGGTTTTATCTCATCCCTTTGTCCATCACAGAAGAGGGACGGCTCCCTCTCCCTCTCTGCCCTGGGGCCTGCATGTCTGTGGCCTTTCCGTCCTGCTCAGTCACCCAGTCTCCCTCTCTCCCAGATCATCTTTGGCAGTTAGCTTTTTGTTACTGTAACAAAGAATCTGAGACCAATCAAGTTTAAGGAGTAAAGGTTTGTTCCTATTACAGTTTCATAGGTTCTGGCCTATGGTTGGCTCTAGAACTTTGGGCTGGTGTGAGAGGAGGCCTGTCAATCTTATGGAAGCCCAGAAAGAAAAAGAAAGAGCAAAGGACTGAGGTCTTACTGCCCTCTTCAAGGACACTGTCCCAATGTTCTAACTCTCTTCCATCTAGCTTCTTCTCTCAATAGGGAAACTGGCTGGTGATCAGGCCTTTAACATGGGAGCTTTTGAGGCCCACCCAGCTCCAAACGTCAGGGCCACCCATTTCTTCACACTCTAGCTATTGATGGACAGTGAGTCCTGTGCTGAATAAACCTTGGTTTCAAGCACCCTTTCTCTCACCTCTGCTATCCCCTCCTTTTCTTCCTCTCCTGTCTCATCTGCAGTGAACTCAACTGGCTCAGTACACTCCCTGCTTCTCCTCATTGCTTGGCTTCTGCCTCCGTTTCACCTCTGACACTTCACTGACGGAGAAGTTCCATGAGGTCCGAGTGGCTTTGCTCTTCTAATCTTGCTTATTCTCGTTCTGGTGTTGAATACTATTGAATTTCTTCTCTGAACTTCTTTCTCCTCTTGGTTTTCAGGACAATTCTCCTTTTGTTTCTTCTCCTGTCTGTATTTCTCAATTCTATTTCTTTTGGGATGTGCCAGTGTGGATGGATCCTCTACTTTTTCTGCTTATACTTTTTTGATGTTTTCCAGAGTACTTCTGTCTCCCTCTTTTCTACCTATACATTTTGTCACACTGTCAGCCTCTCACAATTCATTCTGCATCTGAATGCTGGTGACTCACAAGTCCCATGGTTAAGAGACAGTCTCTTATCACTAAGTACATGTTATATAAGTCTATCTCCGGCTCTATAGAAACACAGAGTGGAATGTATCTTCCATTAACATTACACAGCTTCCCTACCTCTTTTTCTGTTATATCTCAAAGATAAGGATTAAATAGCATAAGAAGAAAAAGTGATGCATTAATACTTCTATATTACATTCATTTATTTTGTACTAATGCAAGTTTTGGAACTGCTTCTAAAAGAATGAATTCTTCAAGGATCTGAGATCTTACACATAGAATAACAAAATCTATGTTCTCAAGTTCTGCCTCTTCCTTTTCACCATAGCTGTACTGTGTTTATTTAATATGTGTGTATATACAGGTATATCATATACAGGTATAGGAAGCAGTGTGGAGATTAAAGTCTCAAGTCAGAGCCACTTTACAAACTCTTAACATTTGTAAACTACTCTGCACTCACATTCCCATGTGTGTTGGGAGACACCACAGAACTAAGGCAGACAGTTCTCTAAATTAATCCCTTACACAAAGCTTATTAAAATTTAAATAACTGGGATGTGCTAATTTGATGCCTTCATGTTTGTTATATAATTAAAACTCAACAATAACCGTACATTTGCTTAGAATTTGCACAACAGAAGATTTTTCAGCCAGGAGTATTTTGACACAGATTTTGTTTAAAATGATTGGCATAGGTTCATAATAAATATAGTGAATTTTAGTAAGTTTTATTATAATTTTTAAATTCTCTAGCCATGATACACTCTTTGTTGTCCCCACCTGGGTCACACTTTTCTGTTCTTTGTATGTCAGTGACTATCAGAGTTTACACTCTACCTCTGAAATAGTACCAAGATGGAGTTACTTCCTTATTCTCAAGATCACAGTTTAGTTCAGCACCTTGACCTTTCCCTCTCTTGTACTGCTTTTTGTTTTTTAAGCCCAACTCATTTCTTCATAGTCAATGGTCCCCTCTGCTCTAATTAAACCACACTTTCTACCCACTTCCACCATGTTTATTATAGCTTATCCTACTTGCATTTGCATATACATCACAGAGGCCAAGGTTGTCTCTCTTTCTCCTATTAGCTGAGAACTCTTCTCAGTCTCACACTGAGTCATTCACATGGCACCTTGAAAATGCTTCAGTGGAGCACAGAGAATGTACTATTACTATTTTTAATTTATTCCCCTGCCTCTCTTGAAACTACAGTGAAATCCTTGAAGATGGGTATAGTATCTTAATCATCTTTGTGTAGAATAACAAGTAGATGCTGAAAATATGCTAGTGGGAAACATCTACTTGAATCAGAAAAGAGTGACCTAGGCTAGAGCAATTGTGCACACACTTTGGTCAGTAATCAGGAGAAACTTGCACTGGTGATGTATAAGATTTTAAAATACAATATTCAGGAAAAAGCTAATGGTAGAAGAAAATTAGTACAATATTTATATTGCATTAAAAAAATTCAAAACAGGGCAGAGGATTTAGCTCAAGTGGTACTGACCCTACCTTGGAAGCACAAAGGCCCAAGTTTGATCCCTAGTATGGCAAAAAAAAAAAAAAAATCAAAACAATGCTATGTAATACATGACATAGAGATACACACACAAGAAAAGTAGGAAAAATAAATGGAAATATAATAAATCAGCCAGTAAAGCCTAAAGAAGAGGAATGAGATTGAGGGAACATATGTGGGACTTAATCATATAGTGGCAATATTTTATTTAGTAAGCTATATGAGAGATCTAAAATTTTCATGAAAGGACAAATGAAGGATAAAGAAAAAGTAAAGTAAGAAAAAAAGAAACATAAAACAAAAAACACTATTTACATTAGCTGTATAGTAAATTTCCTGATCTAGACAGTACCATCCCAAGCCAGGGGTGGTGGTGCATGTCAGTAGACCAGAGGCTGAGTCAGGAGAACTGTTTTGAGTTCAAGGCCAGCCTGGGCTATCTATCAAGTTCACAGCCTATCTGAACTATGTAACGAGATGCTGTCTCAAAAAAGCAATGAATGAATAATAAATGAATGCATGAATGAATAAGTAAATAAATAAATGAGTGCATTAATGAGTGTTATCCCTAGGAAGTGACTAATGTGTTCTAGACAATAGATTCAGATGCATGCATATAATTTCCCTCATTTCCTGGCCATTTGCTTTATGTGGCATTATCACTACACAGTTAAAATAAGCGTACGAACATTCCTTACTTAACTTGTTCTTCCTTTGTTTTGCACCTCACAGCCAGCAGTTTCCACCACTTGTGTCTTTCACAAGTCATTTGCTTGTCTTGAGGTAAGATCTAGCAGGTTTTAGGTCCTTCTGGATGATGATTTAACTTGATATCCATGGATTATTTAACTTTTGCAGGAAAGCGCCATAACCGAGACTATCTGTATAACCCAGAGGATTTTTAAGGTCTTTTCTTTTGTTGGGCCTTACTAATTTAAGGCAAAAGTAAAAGGTTTTTAGAACAGTGTACAATATTCCTATGTTTTAAATGACAAACTAAAGTATTAAATCTAAATACGATTTTTCAGATCAATTTTCTATCTTTAGGAGTGAGTGGAGGCCCAAATTCAGAGCCCACTGCCTTGTCAGGGAACACAGTGACAACTCAATGGAGCCACCCCGTTTGTACAGGCAGAACAGGAAGGGGGCACACGAGTCGGGGGAAGCTGCCCTGTCTCTTAGGAATGGAGCTGGGAGGCCGTCAAACAGTATATCAGAACAACAATAACAACCACAAAACCCTTAAATAAGGGATTTAAGATTATGTCCCTATACTTTGTCAGTTTTTAAACATAATCTCTTTACTATTATTCTACTATACGAATGTAAGACATTTGTAAATTAAAATAGCTGGGTAAAGTAGATGACCATCGCAAGGGCTTCCTCCAGAAGCAAAGAAAGGGAGAACACCATGAATTTCAGAAGTGGGTTGTCTCTAAGGTGTCAACTAGTCAGGGCCCAGCAGAAAACAGCTCACCTCAAGCTGTTTACATGAAGAAAATGAGAAAAATGAATGGGTGATGGTTTAGAGAAGTGTGGGCAACTGAAGGAAATAATGAAAATCTCCTCTTCGACATTTTAAGAAATGTCCACCTGTGTCTCCATGTTCAACTTCCCATGTGTCCTAAGTCCACCTGGCATCCATTTAATAAATAATTGTTGAGGGAATGAATTTCTACTCTACATGTGTTTCAAGACCTCACTGATTTATCTTCTTTGGACATTAGTTGACCTGTAATTATCTCCCTCTGCTTATATCCTTGGAGACAACCAGAAATACCAGAAAGCCTAAAGTCATCTGACTTTCACTTCTGGCTCTACCTCTAGGAGACCTTGCCCCGGTAATATAACTCTAACCCTCACTTTCCCCTTCTGAAAAATGGGACCGCTCACCATGTTATCCAAGGAGTGGTCATGAAAATCAACTAGTTCCGTGTGCTTAAAGTCCAATATAAGGACACAGAAGAACTCAATAACTAGCAATTTCCTTTCTTCCTTTTGGACTTGTCTTTGCCAGGACAGTTTGAACTTGTCATTTATTAATAGGATGCAACTTTCTCTTCATGGCACATAGCTCAGCAATGAGGCTCAAGGTCCTGGTTAACTGTCTTTTTTCTTCAGGATATTATTCCCTACGAACAGAAACTGAAATCATCTGATTTGTCATTGAATCTTTAGTACTTCGTACAGGAGGTGCTTAAAAAATATCTATTAATATTCTGAATGTATGTACACATTACAGAATTGTGGAATGCCAAGAGCTCTTAAGGACCTTATTCTTTCTACAACCCATAGTTTTAAATTGTAGGAAACTGCAGCCTTGTGAAAGAAAGGAGGTATTCCTGGGGCTCACACCTCTTCTGGGGCTACGAGCAATGCGTGCTATCTTTATCTCCATGAGATGTCAGGGAGGAAAATCAGCTCTGCTCATGTTTATCAGGTTTACTAAGACTATCACTGAAGATATTCCATCAGAATGTGTCCCTTGTTACAGAGAGTAGTGCTATCATTATCATCATCAAAATGTCTAAACACTCCCTAGGCATTCTGGAAGCAGGGAGTGAAGGTAGTGGAAATGGGGGAAATACTCTTTAGCAAATTCAGGTTTGCTCCATGAGCATATGATTGAAACTCTATGGAAATTACCGCCCATAAGCCTTCTGTAACTACTAGGCTTGGCATATGGTAATTACTCTTAATTTAAATACAATAATTTACAGTGCATGTTTCAGTGTTTAATAGTTGTTATATAGTATGATCAGAAATAGACTATGAAGTAAATAATGCAGATTACTCATTAGGGAAGTCAGTTCTTGTTGAGAGCCAGTTGTCTGAAATCCAGCTGTGTCTCTGACACCTCCCTTGTTTCACAGAAAGGATCTGACAATGGCCCTGGAGAGGAGGTCCTTTGTGTGATACATGCCAGCATATGTGCAGGTGTTTCCTCTCATGGACTGGAAACAGGCATCTGATCAGGCAGAATATATGACTGCTTGACATATATCTGGCTGCATCTAACAGGAAGACCCTCCTTATAAATTATACTAATTAAATCCCATTACTGAAATTTTGACTGAGCTGTGAAATGAACACCTTAAACACTAGGTTAGATTGCATGAGGGTTTGTGATCTGTTCTGAGCTTGGAATTGTGTGCTGAACCCCTGTTCTGCCGCTGATATATTTTATGAGACATGTATCCACATGGTTCTACTCCAAGTGTTTTTTTATTTCTGGAATGTGAGCAGTAGATTTCAGTATCAATGTTTTATATGTCTACTTTACATCCAGTACCTGAAAGAGCTCAGAAAAATGGGGTATATCTGTTGACCAAGACCACAGGTTTTAGAGTGCCCATTTGTTTAGTGATTTTTGTGACAGAAGCATCTTAAAAATCCATAAAAACATAATTATACCAAACAGCAACTGATCAAAGAAAGCAAAAAGGAATGTATCATCATCCCAAATGCTACTTCCTTAATTTGGGGAACTAATGAAAATCAAAGCAAAAAAAGCCCCTCAAAAAGTGATAAAATTTAAGTACACTATCACAAACTAGTCATGAGTAACTCTATTATTTTTAGAATGTGAACAGTATTAAAAATTAGTACAGGATTTCCTTTTTGTGTGTTATTTGAAGGTATTTCCTATTATCTTTTCCCCTATATTCCCTCCCCTTCATTCTGAGATTTTTGTGAAATGTCATTTGGCTAAAATTTTTACTTCATTCAAGAGTCTTATTTGCAACTGGTGTAATCTGTTTTTAAAATAAAGATTCTGGAGGATCATTTCAGAATTATTTTATAGTTTATCATATATTTGTAGCTTTGAAATTTTGCCCCAAAATAACTGCCCTGATCCAGCTGTTCAGTTACACCGTGTTTATAAAAGTGAGGAGAAAGTGCACAATTTGAGGGAAGCACCAGCAACTGCGGGGCGGAGGGCAAAGCCTGCAGTGATAACACAATGATGCACATATTGTGGGAGGAAGTGGATGGGGAAGACTGAACTTGCTTGATATAATACAATTCTGTTATCTGTCCTTTGAGGGAAAAGACTCTAGTGATTTCAAAACAGTATTTCAGTTACAGATGTTTCCAGACCCCTTCCCTGATCCAAGGAAACAAAACACCATTCAGCAGCAAGCCCAGATTTAGAGATGGGGCCTGTTCCAATATAAACAATTCTTAGCTAGATCTTTTGCATGAAACTACATCGTCAATTTTTCCATATACAGTGGGAAAGACAAAGCTTTTAGCTTAAAAGGCGTTCTCTCTCCCCCACAGCATGAAACTCCTGGAAGGGGTAGTTAAGCATGCATGGTTCACTACTGAGGGCAAGCCAAAGACTGGCTTCTTCATCAGAATCATGTCAATAAGTACATGTGGCACAAATTGAAACTAGGCATTATTTTGCCTTTTGGTATATGGTATGAGTATTTACTTATTTTATCTCGATTGTTTTTGCATGACACTGTTGACTCAGGCTTCAGTTTAAGGCTTGACCCTAAGCAAGTATTCAACAAATAATTGAAGAATATATAAAAATCAATCATTTCAGGTGTCACTCAATAAAATATAGAAAAGAAAGTGGTAAGAATCATAACATGTTAACATGTTGAGAGGTACAGGGAAACGCTGAGAGTGGAGGGAGTGTAATGAATAAGGGAGGGGGGCCGGAGGGTTAGCTCAGTGGTTCCAGCGCCTGCCTTGCAAGCGCAAGGTCCTGAGTTCGATTCCCAGTAACTACATATAATGCTGGGTGTGGAGACTCAGGCCCACCAACAATCAACACCGCACACCACAATGCCGGGCGTGGTGGCTCATGCCTGTAATCCCAGCACTTGGGAGGCAGAGACAGGAGGATTGCTGAGTTCGCGGTGGCTTGCCTGGGCTCCATAGTGAGCTCAGGGCCAGCCTGAACTACAAAGTGAGACCCTGTCTCAAAAAAAAAAAAAAAAAAAGGGAGGGGGAGGGAGTAAAAAAATGGTTCTTGGAGGAGGTGGCATTTGTGCAGGGTTTTCTGGGAAAAGGAAAGCTGAAACTGAAAGGGTAGAACTCAAGGACAGTTTTTGCAACCTTCTGTAAGACAGAAAGGCTAAACCCATTATCTCTCTGTTATTTCATTGCTCAATGCAGGCTATTTCACTTCTGATGATATATCTCAGTGAAGATACCAGATGGACTCTTTCTACTGGCTGGAATTGTCTTTAGAAAGATTAGTTTAATAATAGCAATTATACTTGTGTGATATCATTCACAACTTTCTGGTTTTCTATATACCCACATGGTCATAAAATTCTTTATACATTGTAGATGATTTTGGAGACATATTCTAATTACTGAAATAAATCCTTGTTAATTCTTAGTTGCTACGAGGATTCCATGAATTACTCTTATGTGGCTTGAAATTTAGGGATTTTGGAAGTGACAATAATTTCCAAGTTATAATATATGCATAGGAACGATGTCATCTGAATATAAAAATTGGGATATTTTTATTTTACCATCTTTCAATCTGCTATCCTATGTATTTACCAAAAACTAACCTACAAGACAGTGGAGAAAATACCATACTTGCTTTTGTGGCTCTCTGAGTGTTGCAAGGTTGATCTCATTAACTTAGAGACTATTAAGAAGAATCTGCTGCAGATGGTTTTCAAAACTCTGTTGTTAGTAACCCAGTCTGAGTAGCTGAAATAGAGCAATTGTTTTCATTTAAAGCTTCAAACTAGAAATCAGAAACAATGATGTGTTTCGAGTTTGTTTTGTTTTAAATTTACAAATTTCTTAGTTAATTGGAAGTATAAAGGAAAGCCATGCTGACTCAAGACTGAAGAAAAGGTACATTTTCTAGATGAATATGACTTTACACTACCAGATTTTAAAGGCTTGCAATCAAACAAAGCCAGAAGAGTTTAGGTAATCTGAGATGAGACAGTGTTTTATAACTACAAAAATGAGTCCAATACTTAGTTGTCAGAATAACTAAATTAAAAGCAAACAAAAAGATGTTCTACAGAAGGAAAAAAAACCCCCAAATAGTCAGGTCCACTTTGACATACAACGACACAGGCACAGGAAGAGAAATGTGTATCATCTGCCAAAATAACCACGAATTCTTTTTAAGATTGAGAGGAACCCATCTCTTTAATAAAATGTCAGAGGTTGGAAGCACCCTACGCACACTATCATTTTTCCTTTATAAAGATGACTGTCCCAACTATACTATAGCCATGGGCCATGGCATCTTGCCTCACTGTAAGGGAGCTGCTGACTCTTTTAATTCTTTGTCTTCTGCTAGGCTTAAGGGATATTTGAGTAGATGCCACGCATATATGAAGGCCCCAGATTTTGTTACAAAGTTTTATGATTCTGCTGGGAACTGGGGAAATTTCTCTTTAGGAACAGGTATCATATATCTCCTCGCTGTTAGAAGACAAAGGTGATGACTTTAAAGTCAACAGTGGAACAAATAAAACTGGAAACGCACAAGTTGTTATAAAGCATTCACAAAGGTCACTGTGGGCACAGGCACAGAGTAGACCACTTAGGTGCTATCACATCTTTCATTTCTTTGTTAATTTCTCATGTTTCAATTGTTTTGCTGTATAATACAGAATTCTCCTAAAGTCATGTGGAAACCTGACTTCTTCTGACTGTGTAGGGGGAAACCATGATGTAAGGGAGGACCGTGATGTGGTTTGACAATTTTAAAACTATTCCAGTAGTTTTGAAACAAAGGAGTTATTGTTCATTTTTGAAACAGATCAAGGAGGTGTGTGCCGTTTATTTTTATGTGGCCATCAGAAAAACTTTAGCCGGAAATTCTTAAGTCTCCCTGTACTTGAAGGCTTCTAAGTATAGGTAGGGAGAGTATAGCTTAAAGCATTTGATAACCATATAAGGACGATACAAAAATCCCCAAAATGAAGAAAAAAAAAAGGGATGAATGATGTGATTTTTCAAGTAAAACCTGAGATAAATATAATAACCAAAGCCAGGAGAACTTTATGATCTAAGACACAGACAGCTACACAAGATACAAGAAGGAATGCATGGATTTACTTTTGCCTGATGTGGCTCACTTCCTCCAGGTGGCCCAGCACACAGCTCTGGGCACCTGCTCCCCCAGCACCGCTTCCTGTGATGACTCCTGTGTTCCGGGTTATAGTAGGCCGGGGAGGGGGTGCCCCAAGAGCTGGAGCAACTCACTGCAGTTCCAGCTCTGGACACCTTCTGTGAGACCTTGAGGGGTCAGAGAAGTTTCCTTCTCTTCAGTGACGTTAGCAGTACAATGATTTCTAGGCTTCTCCTCTCCTAACACCTGGTCTAGAATCATATGAACTTCCTGATTCCTCCATGAGGATGCATGGTAAGAGACAGCCGCTGGACTAATCAACATCTCCATGGCTTCATAAATTAGGTTCTTACCCACTGGTCTGTTGGGTTTGTAAGGCAGATGTCAAGATTAGAAGCAGAGATGTGTAAGGTAATGTTTTGCAAACCATGGAAGCTCTCTAACTGTTGCCATTATTTTTCAACTGAGTTAGCAGCCACTAGAAGTTACACTATTGGGCAGTGGGAATAACATTTGTCCAATGTCAGAAACTTTTTAAAAGATGAATTCTTCATATTTTGGGTTGAAAGATGAACAAGAAGCCTTCTAAATTCATCAGAAGGTTAGTTATCCCTAGGTGTTCTGAATATATGGTGTAAAGCAAAAGGCAAAAAGCTGAACCTTCCTTTTGTGACACTGATGTTCTTAAGGTTGTAATTTTTTTATTACAGCAAAAACTAAAAATGTTTTTGATGTTCATTTTCCTCAGATAAAACATTTAAAACAGAAGCAGTGTGGCCACTGGAGGCCATGGCAATGGTTTTGTGCCTCAGAAAGTGCGTCATACTGTGCAGAGGGAGGGAGGGGCAGGCCCAGAGCTATCTCTGAGGCTTTCTGTGCAAGTAAGAAATTACCTGATTTATTTCAAAATGTAATTTACATTTTAGGATAAGATGATATTTATGATGGTAAAATAAATGGATTAGGAAAATGTTTTAAAAAATTGACAAATACCAAGAATAAAAAGACTGTAATTAATCAGCCTCCTCACCACCTCCTTACCCTCCCTCCAAAGGTCCTTTGTTGTTTTCCTTAGCACTCCCAGGTAATCACTGAGGCAAAAGAAGAATTTCTTCTTCATAATTTCTTAGATAAAGCTCCAAAGTAGCATCTGAGGGAATAGGAAGCATAAAATCTCCCTCAGGGGAGCACCAAGAGTGTAAAGGTTTCTAGCTCCTGTCTAAGCTGGTACAGAGTTGATCAAGGCCTCAGGGGCAGCTGTGTGTGCACTGCTAGACGCTGGTTCTGGGTTCTCCACCACTCTGGAGCTGACAGCCACCACTTCCCCTTTTTCAGCAGCAAAATCTCCTGTGGAATTCACTGAGGAAAAAAATACATTCTGAGTGAAGGAGCTAGAGTCTCAGCATCCTGCTCATCAACTTTCCTTATTCTATGTTGTATCTGTGGCATTTTGCTGGTGCCTCAATCCGAGAGCCACTGACTTAGTAGGTTTTATTTTTAAAGGTCACTGAACAGATTTTCCCTCATGGTTAAATACATTTTTACAGAAATCACCAGCATCTTTGCCTTCTCCTCATCCCTGTCCTCTGTACAGACTATATGTCATCTCGACAGGGCCTCGATAATGGCCTCGGCTCATATTCTCCTCTTTTCACATCATGGACACCATGCAGACTTAGGCCTTTCTTGGGAAGAAAGGCTGACACAGGTCACACCGATTGAGGCTTCCCGCTGTTTGCCACACCCAAGCCATCCAGGAGTCTGGTAATGGATTGGTGATGACACAGCAATGTTCTCATCATGTTTCTCTCTTCTGCTCTGAAATATTCAGTGGCTCTCCAATGTCTAGTCCAACCAATCGGACTACCTCTTTTCCTAGAGCTCCATGTCTTTGTTTTTCCTAATCTTTCCCCTGAGTGTGTATTTATTCCCTTATTTTAAATATTCAACTTAAAAGCCACGCCTCTTATGAGGTCACTGTGAACTTCCTACCAGAAATGAAGGTTCTTTCTAAACCCTGTAAAAATTTTTATAACAGTTCAGTTGCATTATATTGTTAGTATGGTTTTTTTCTTTGTAGGATATATGGCACTTGCTGAGCTAACAGATACTTTGGGTTAAGTAAGAATGGAGATATAAATGCTGATTAATCAAGTGTACCTGAACACCTAAGGATTGTAGGGTAGCAAGACATGGCCTGATACCTACTGTTTTCCATGCTTCAAAATAGCTAATTAAGGGCCGGAGGGTTAGCTCAGTGGTTCCGGCACCTGCCTCCCAAGTGCAAGGTCCTGAGTTCGATCCCCCGATCCCCCGTAACCACATATAATGCTGGGCGTGGAGACACGCCCACCAACAATCAATACGGCATACCACAATGCTGGAAGTGGTGGTTCACGCCTGTCATCCCAGCACTCGGGAGGCAGGGACAGGAGGATTGCTGAGTTCATGGTGGCTTGCCTGGGCACCATAGTGAGCTCAGGGCCAGCCTGAACTACAAAGCGAGACCCTGTCTCAAAAAAAAAAAAGCTAATTAAAATTAATTATAATGTTATCTATAAAACATGTATATATGACAGGAAATGCTACATTTTTAGTTTGGGATAAAGTTAAATAAAACAATGGCACTTTTACCAGATGCTCTCTATAGCAATTATATTACTTATCTCATTTTTGAAAAGAGGCTATGAGGGCTAGGGATTTCGCTCAAGTGGTATTGTGCATACTTTAGAAACACAAGGCACAGAGTTTGATCCCTGGTACTGTGAAAATAAAATAAAATAAAAAGAAGATACTTTTTACCACTTTACTTGGTAGGTATTATGGGCCTAACTGTATCCTCTCAAAATTTTTAAGTTGAAACTCTAAGCCAAATGTGAACATATTTGTCAAAAGGGCTGAAAAGAGGTTAAGAAAAGGTAAAATGAGATCATACTGATGAACCTTGATCTGACAGAACCAGGGTTCACGTACAAAGGGGAAGAGACACCAGAGCCCTCTCTCTGCAAGTGCAGAGAGGGAAAGGCTGTGTGAATAATGCCAAAAGGTGGCCCTGGACCTGTCCAAGTGATAGCCCTTGCCAGCTGAAGTTGATAGCACCTTGATCTTGGATGCGTAGCCCTCAGAACAATGCCAAACTACACTTTTGCTGTGTGAGCTGCCAGCCTGTGGTGTGTTGTTATGAGGATCCTAGAAGGTGAACATCACTAAACAGGAGGGAAAGCAGAACACCAGAGACCCTGAGGCAGCACAAGTTTGGGAACCACCATCTCCTCCTTTCCCTTTCTGGGTTATAGAGCTTTCACAAGTAACCCCTGCCACAGCCAGTCTCCTATCCACGGAGGGCCATGCCAGCCTCGATCTGTCCCACAGGGCATGACTGGTGCCTGAACGATGCCTTTCAACAGCAGGTCTTGCTCCTTGTCTGCTGACTGAACACTTCATTCATTTCAGCACCTTTTATATAGTACTCAACAATTTCCAGGGAAGGAGTTGGCTGATCGTGTTTCTTTCAGGTCTCATTTGATTCCTTTCTATTCCTAAACTTCCTCTCTTTTTCTACTGTCATGTGGAGAGGAAAATATTAAAAGGCAAACTTTCTAAGTCTCTCCGTTTTCCTGTGATGGACATACTTTATCTGATTATTTCCCCTGAGATCTCATTTTTACTATGGTTCAAGCTCCTTTCTCATTCTTCCCAAGTTCTTTTAAGTTGTAAATTCAAAAAGTGGACTCAGAACTCTACTGAACAAGAGTGTGCAGTGACTCTGGAGACACATGAATATAAACATTTCAGAAATTAAGTCAACTTTGTTTCTTCTCATATCCCAGGGAAGAATTTCCACTGTTACTAAGCTGATGAAGTTAGTTTATTCTACAGTTCTGTAACTTAAGAAACAGCCAACAATGACCTCTACAGACTCCTTAATCGCTGAAACTATTGTAACATTCCCAGATGGTACTGGAGATCTTGGTTAGCTGGGTCACTGTTAAGATTTAGAACCAGATGTCAGAGGGCGTTATAATAGCTTAAGTGTAAAGCCAGATTCCCTGCCAATGGTCTTGAATATTCAATTACTGTAAAGTTCAATTTCTTTATCTGTAAAATTGGACTAACAGCATTCTTCCTAGAGTTCTTATCGCTATTCCACATGAAGTTCTTAGAAAAATATCTGGACATAGCAAGGGCTAAGCAAGTGTTTAGTAATTAAAGCTAAAAGACCTGAGAAATCAGCCAGTTAGCTGTCTGGAATGGGTTGAAGCATTACCATTCTTCAAGGCTGTTAGGAAACAGTAGTCACTCAGGACCAAAGCTGCATCCAGGAGACTCTGAGTCTGGGGAAGAGTGCAGGTACATTCTGTATCTTGCCATAAATCACTGTCCTGCAAGTCTCAGTCCTCCTAAGTACTCACTAGAGGAACAGCCTTATTCCCTGTCTTTCACACCATCTTTGTAGTCTGTGACACCCCAGACCACACTCCAAGAGCCATGCTGACTCATCCAGAATCAGGATGACTTACTTCCTTGTCAACCAAGAAAAACACAAGCCCATTCTTTCCTAAAAATGATGAGCAACACCCTATGTTTGAACAACTTCCACGAGTAAATTCCTCTGCTGCCTGACCTGACCTTCCCTCAAGGACACCAAGGCTCCAGCACCCATTTCAGTATAGGATGTGGATGCTGGAAATGTGAGGTGGGGACAGGAAGCTGTTTGTCTTTTCTTGTCTAAGAACACTTTCTGAGCACCCAGGTGAGCACCGTGGTTTCAGGAGCCAACGTTACCTTCTGAGTTCCTCCAGATGCCTTGAAGCACCAGTTTGTTCTGAGGCTTTAAAAAAAGAAACCTAAATTATGCCTCTCCCAGGCAAGGCTCTAGAACCTGGTGGAGCCTGTGAGTGTCAGCACACTGTGATTTGCATTAATATATTTTATCTGCTCCATAATTATATCAAAAACTTCCTTGTTCTAGACTCATAGATTCCTCCAAGTCTATGCAAAATTCAACCCCAGCTTCATAAAGCTTAGCATTTCTTTATTTTAATGTGCTTACAGGCAGCCTAGAATGTGGTGAATATGTGGACTCCGATTCTGGGGCAGAACCTGAGGTTCTGTACTTCTATTCTGGCTCTGGTAACACTGGTGCTGCCATTTTTGGACCCTGCTTCCCCATAGCCAGCAATAATCAGCACATTCACAGGCAGGAGCCAGTTCTCTTGCTTACCAACAATTCTGACTTCCAGAAAATTCCTCATATTTTCTTCCAAATGCAATGTTCTGTCCAATCTGGAGCAAGTATTAAATCTCTGTGCAGTACTGCTAAGACCCAGTGGACAACAGTGGAATATAAAATATAACATGATGATTTCAACTGATGCTTATAATAATCAGTCATCTGGGGCTGGGTAGCTTCTCCTTTCCTACTGAGGAAAATACATCCTTTTTTCTGGAGCCTCTGCCACCTGGCACTTCGCCAGGTACTGGCACAGGACTTGAGCCTCACTTGGGTTTTTCTGCATGTCCTGGACCTACTCCACTGACATACTTTGCTGTCTCTCTGTAGTGACATTTCATCTTCAAGGTCATCCTGCAGGGTTGGGTAAGAGTAGGTGATGGCACCGAGGGCCCTAGTGTGGGAAACCATTGACAGTTGTGGACCACATGGGGACACATCTCCTATCGCACACTGAGGTTTCTGCAGCTAATACTATCCAGGAAATCTCCTCAGTGTGTCACTTTGGAAAGGCTCATGGGCAGGCTCACACCTACAGATGATGGGCAGCAGGGAACAATCTCTCGCTAAAATGTCTGCTTCCATCCTCTCTACCAGGTCAGGGCCCTGGCTTTCCTTCAGGGTCTGGATTATTGAATCTTGAGGCTCTAACTAGGACAAGAGCCATGACTGTATGAATCTGTTCCTTAGGCAAGATTCTCTTTCACTGGTGTACATTTTAACATGCTCATTAGAATTTTGTTGCTAGAATAATCTCCCCCTTTTATTCCCACTGCGGTACCAGGGACCAAACTGAGGACCTTGTGCATCCAAGGTTGGCACACTTGAGTTAAAGCCCAACCCCTATAATTTCCTTTTTTTCTTCTTGTGCTCTTCCTCCTTCTTTTATTTCCTCTTCTCCTTCTTCCTCCCTTTCCTCCCCTCCTCTTCCATCCTGTTCCTCCTCCTGCTTCTCTACCTTTCTCCTCCTCTTCTCCTTCACCTTCAGACACTGAAGCCTCAGCAAGGGAAAGGATTTTCTCAACTTCCTTTAAATGGCAGGTAAGGCTCATCCATTCTTTGCTTTCATGGTTCAAGGTATACATAACAAAGTCATGCATCCAATAACCTTCCAGAGATCCTCAAACAGGGCTCAGTTACCTCCAGGAGACAGAATCCTGTGCTAAGTAGAGGCACCAAGCTTTGCCCCTCTTGAATGGAATTTAAGTGTCTCTTGGCATTGATTGTGACAATAACAAAACAGAATGGAGCAATTATTCACACACCGAGATGAAACAGCAGTTCTCTCCAGATACTCAAAGCGTTCAGTTGCTCCCTGGACTCATGGAGGTCAACAGGAAGAGAGCTAATTCTTAGAGCACTCTTAGTTTTTCAAAAGTTACCACTGTTCATTGAGAGAAAACATATACACTGTGACGCGCCAAAGCAGCTTGTGTAAGACCAGGTTTGCCACATGTGAAGCCTGAGACCGAGTTTGCTTTGTGCTCTAGTGTAATCACAAGTTTAAGAAAGCTTGACCAGGGCTTGGGATTTAGCTCAAGTGGTACCACACCAACGTGGATACACAAGGGCCCAAGTTTGATCCCCAGTACCGCAAAAAAAAAAAAAAAAAGCTTGAGCATTTTGCAGCCATTTTGACTTTTTAAAAAAAAATTTCAGGTGCTCGCTTCGGCAGCACATATACTAAAAAAAAATTTCAGGGCCGGAGGGTTAGCTCAGTGGTTCCAGTGCCTGCCTTGCAAGTGCGAGGTCCTGAGTTCAATCCCGGTAACCACATACAATGCTGGGCATGGAGACTCACGCCCACCAGCCATCAATACCACATACCACAGTGCCAGGCGTGGTGGCTCACACCTGTAATCCCAGTACTCAGGAGGCAGAGACAGGAGGATTGCCGAGTTCGAGGCTTACCTGGACTACATAGTGAGCTCAAGACCAGCCTGAACTACAAAGTGAGACCCTGTCTCAAAACAAGGAAAAAAAAATTATTTTTTCAGATACTAGATGGTTTTGCAGCACTAAAACCCTAGGATCTGAGAATCACTAGATATCCCTTTTGTCTCTGTGATTCAGTTTTGGGGATGACATTTGTTTCGCAGAACATGTAGTTCAGTGCACCATGTCGCAATGCACTCACACAGACGGCAGCACTCCCCATCAGTACCATCCTGAAGAGAACTCAAACTCTACCAAAGGTATCTGTGATCCTCACAGTCATTGCTTCCCCATAATGCAATCTCACTAGTTCAACAAATGGAGGACATAATTTCAAACAAATATTAACATGCTAAGCCCATTTAGTTCTGGTATATAGGATGGGTTACTCTCCTAGTCTGCCTGGGATTTGTACTAATGCAGCTGTTAACATAATGGAATTTATCCAATTTACTAGGTCTCAGGGGCATCACACATGTAGATACGATATTTTATTTAGGTACACACAGAGTTTTAGCTTTTGTTAAAACACAACATAAAAACGAAGACACAGCCCTGGAAGTGAGAAACAGGATCATTTTGCATATTTCTCTAAGTACATTCAGCTTCTTCTCTCTTCTCTGTTTAAAGAATATTTCTTTATGTATTTTTTCTTTATGCAGAGGATTTGGGCTTCAATATGGAAAATTTCCCACTACTATTCACCCTCGGAATGTTTCTTCCCCAAGTTTCTCATGATAAAAAGACTCAGATTTGGAGGCAACTCCAGGCAGCTGAATTTCATTAAGATTTTGATGGGAAACTTAAGTTGGAATTACAAACATCTGTGGTTAAACTTCCCTTTAGTAAACCATGTCCCAGAATTTAACTTTACCACACCAGGAGCAAAAATGAAAAACAGTCAAAAAGAGAAAGCTGCTCTTTTGAATATACAGGATTAGATACTTATGTATTTGACTGCCTGATCACTGTATCTCTATGAACTAGTAGATTTATTTATTTTAGAATATAAATCATTGTTGGGAAATGCTAAATTTTGCAACTCAAAGCATGTACTAGAAAGCTCATTTTAATGAATCAAATGTCACAAAATTATGTCTGATCAGCATTACATTTATACAACTGCAATAAGTAAAGTAAAATCCTAAAAGAGTGGACTGCTTTAGGCAATATATACATCATAAAACCATGAAAATTCACTTTTGAGAATTTGTGAAGGAAATAAAAGTTGCTTGTCATATCAAAGGTGCTGGGTGTTTTCATTTTTAGCTTTTCTAGAGACTTAGAAAAACCTGTTCATTTCTTCTAACTGTTTAGATCATCCTAATGTTGAGGAGAATCTATTTATAAAGAATCATTAAAGAGAAGGATTATGAAAATCACCTTTGGTCTCCTTCTCCAGCACTGCCTAACCAGCAAATTTATAAGCCAAAGTTGAAAGTAATGAAACCTAAACAATAAGTAAAGAATTAGATAATAAAATACTTTAAACAGATACTGCATACTTTTACCTGTGGGTAGATAGAAACAGATGGTGGAAGACAGAGAAGGGAAGGAAGGAAGGAAGAACAGAACTAGAGGTCTGAGTTGGGTAGCTCATGTATATTATTGTACTTAAATTTCACAGCCATCTTCAAGGAAAATATGTTTCTATTTGTTTTATAGCCAAAGGAACTGAATTTCTAAGAGATGATCTAATTTGCTCCAAATCAAACATCTATGAAGTCCCAGAGCTGGATTGCCTTTCTATCTGTCTGGCGTCATGTCCACATTCTGCCTGTGATGAAAAGCGAGTTTCAAATACGGGGAAGGACAGACGGCAAATACAGTAATCAGCCCCCAGGCGGAATCTGATCTTCAGAGATACTCAGTGTACTGGGTATGAAAAACACCAAGTCAGCAATTACACATAAGAATCCAATTCTGTCTTCTCTCTTTCACACACACGATATCGACAAATTAAAACCCTGGGAGACCTGGCAATGGTGGGAGGAGGCCGCCCTTCTGCAAAGGACACCATTTCAACCCTGTGACCCGGGCCTCATCACTCACAGGATGTGTTTCTTGCAGGAGCCTCTTTCACCCAAGTTTTTATTTTGGGAGGAGCCCTGCCTTGTATAAAAACCTGAATTTCTGGGCTGGAGATTTAGCTCAGTGGTTCCGGCGCTGGCCTTGCAAGTGCAAGGTCCTGAGTTCGATCCCGGTAACCACATGCAACGCTGGGCATGGTGACTCACGCCCACCAGCCATCAACACCACATACCACAGTGCCAGGCGTGGTGGCTCACGCCTGTCATCCCAGCACTTGGGAGGCAGAGACAGGAGGACTGCTGAGCTCGAGGCTTGCCTGGGCTACATAGTGAGCTCAGGGCCAGCCTGAACTACAAAGTGAGACCCTGTCTCAAAAAAAAAAAAAAAAAAACCTGAATTTCAAAAATTCCTTTGTTACACAGGATCCAGCAACTTTATTTCTATTTCTATACCCAAGAGAAATGAAAGGAGTCAAACAAATACTTGTACACCAGTGTTCATAGCAACACTACTTAAAATAGCCATCAAGGCAACTGAGAGAATCACCAAGGCCTATCTCAAAATAAAACAGATGAAAAGAAAAACAAACTGGGGATATAGCTCAGTGTGAAGGTCCTGGGTTCAAAACCCAGGTGCTGCAACAAAACAAAAACAAAAACTTCCTTCTGATTAAAGTAGAGAGCTCTGGAACCACAGGGAATGGAATTCTTTACTTTTAAAATATTTTCAATAGTAATTTTTTTTTTTTTTTTTTTTTGGAGACAGGGTCTCGCTTTGTAGTTCAGGCTGGCATTGAGTAGCCCAGGCAAGCTTCGAACTCAGCAATCCTCCTGTCTCTGCCTCCCGAGTGCTAGGATTACAGGCGTGAGCCACCACGCCCGGCACTGTGGTATGCAGTATTGATTGTTGGTGTGTGTGAGTCTCCACGCCCAGCATCGTATGTGGCTACCAGGGGTTGAACTCAGGACCTTGCGCTTGCGAGGTAGGCGCCAGAACCACTGAGCTAACCCTCCAGCCCTCAATAGTAATTTCTATAGGCAAAAGCAGTAGTCCTATGGGCAGTACTGTTTTGAATTCTTTACTTATTAATCTGAATAAGGAGTTCTTACTGTAGACTGTAGCATCATGTGGAGGAAACATACTAGAACTTGCTTCTAAAGAGAAAATAGGATATAAAGTGCTATAGTTACAGAGAGAAATTTACTATGGAGATATACTGATGTACTGGAAAAACAGAATGAGATCTTTCATCTGCCTTCCTAGCCTGCTTTCTGAGCTCCTCCTAGCTGTGCCATTTGCCACTTAGCAGAAGCCAACAGGGCATCTGTTCTGCCTGCGTCCATGAGTGCAGAACGAGATAACCAT
Source organism: Thryonomys swinderianus (assembly GCA_004025085.1). Classification (NCBI taxonomy): domain Eukaryota; kingdom Metazoa; phylum Chordata; class Mammalia; order Rodentia; family Thryonomyidae; genus Thryonomys; species Thryonomys swinderianus. The sequence continues at coordinate 6,344 of PVIC010019333.1, read as the reverse complement.
CCCGTTCCGCTGGTTTGTCATGGCCTGACATGGGCTAAGTACTCAATGTGTATTAGCTATACTACCACTACTGTATTTCATTTCTTCTAACATAAGCTTTTTAAACCTTCCTGGATGTTTGGCATGTACATTGTTGTGCACAACTGCTGTGGTCGAGCTTAGGAGTAATACTTTTTCCCACTTTTGTCTCAGTGGTATTTGGTTTCTAGCTCTACTTCACAGCTTGTATTTCATTTTGCTTTGTACAGTGGCTATGTATATTTTTTTCATAGAATCTTCAGGCCAGGAGAGTAGGGGGTGAGACTTTGCCTCATTTCTCTTCCTCCTAATGCCCACTTTATTGGGCTTAAATAGTCACCAAATTAGCCTATTACGTGAATAATTAAGTGACTAGAATAATGGCTGCATGCAGGGGATTCAAAGCACCGACATGTACTGCTGAAACAACAGTACAGTGGGGCTATTGACTGGAGAACGTTTCAAAGTAAGGGGCCAAAATAAGCAAAAGGAAAGCAGATAGGGAAAGAGATACTGATTTCCAGCAAACATTCTGCAATCCTCCAATGGCAGAGAGCCTGACATTGCCGTAGGGCATGGTATAGTTTGTCAATAACAGAAAAAGTAGCTCAGCGTGGTGGCTCACACCTGTAATCCCAGCACTTGGGAGGCAGAGGCAGGAGGACTGCTGAGTTCGAGGCTTGCCTGGGCTACATAGTGAGTTCAGAGCCAGCCTGAACTACAAAGCGAGACCCTGTCTCAAAAAAAAAAAAAAAAAAAAAAAAAAAAAGTTGGGGGTGGGGGAAGTCCCTCAGTCTCAGTCTTTTAAGCAGGCCAGTTTGCATAGGGTGGGTACATACTGGGGATTATCAAGCACTGATTTTCTTAAAGAGAAGTTAATTCAATTAATCACAATGACAAAAACAAAACAAAACAAAAGAACAAAGAACCAGACAGGTTCCCAGGAGGTAAAATCCTATTTTTTCTCTCTCAGGGGACTCTCCTCACCACTATCAACCGCTTGCCTCGTTTTCTCATTGATGGACCAGCAACAGCGCCATGCCCTACTCCACGGCCCCTCTGCGGCACTCTCCTTTCTCCTCTCTTTCTGGGTCTCCTTGTAGCTCCTTTGCTGCCACACAGCATAACTATAATCTTCACCTTGTTTGACTCTGCTTCTTGCTCATAAAATCACGCTCTTCCCAAGCACATTCCTCTTTGGGGTACGTTCCTATTTCCATTCCTGCTCCCAACTCTGGTTCTTCTGCCTTTCTGTATGGGTCAAGAAGAATTCTGCCTAGTTCTACTTGCCACAATGTGTATGACAAAATAGATAGATTTTAGAAAGTGTGACTATTAGGATATTAAAATACCATTTTCAAATTCTGTAGTCTCTCCTGTGCCCACTCTCACACAGTGAACACCACTGTTGTCACCAGAACCTGACAGTAATGGACTCGGCACATGGCTTGACAAGAAGCACAAGGCGAGAACCCTCCCACCTCCTTAAGTTGCTGTGGGGCTGCTTTTCCGCTCCCTTCCCTCCTAGGGGACACTGAGGCTTGTCTGGTAAGGAGAGAAGGGGCTGTTGTGTGTGGCCAGCCTGCCTTCTCCATGCTTTCATTTTGTGTGCCTACCAGCTCTTCCTGAGCCCCAGGACGAGCCAGAGCTGTGGGGTGGGGAGGGAGTCTTGCTGAGGCAGAAGGGGAAGGCCTTAGGACCTCCTCCCCCACCACCCTCACTTGCCTTGGTATTTTTCTTCCTTTCCTTTGAAGGAGATTTGAGGGGTAACCATTCATACACAGCCAATTCAAATAAAGCGAATGTATTTTTAGAATATCCTTCATCCACAGTTTGTGTGTCTCTCACGACTATGTCTGTTTTTTCTCTCTTATACACACAAACACAATCCCCTAGTTCAATCCAGTGATGAGATGAGGCCAAATTATTAAGCCTCCCAAATATATTTGGTTTTAGATTTGTTCACTGGCTGTCAAGGGCCTGGGAAACCTGATGGGGGTCACCACAGGGTACCCACAGGCATTACATGAAACTATGCCCTGTGCACATGATTATTTTGATTCTACCCTATACTTTGACTTTCCTGGAATGACTAGTATCTTCTTTCTGTCTCCTTAAAGTCCTCAATTGTCATTCTGAACCTATTTGACACTGAAAATACTACCTCCTTAATTTATTATGGGACATTTTCTCTGATTAGAAGGATAGACACAGATATAATACTCATAATGTTAAGTAAAATAGTACTGTAGAAATGAAGTTTTGGGAAGTGCTTCCAAATAAAGGTTATCATAGCTCTTTGCAGTGCATACAGCGTTTATAGTGTGTCAGGCCCCAGGCTAAGAACACTTCTCTTTACCTAACTTCATTCTAAGAACTATACAAGGTACAAAGTCATCATCAATGACATCTCTAAGCCTCAGTCCTTTGTATGCAATTTTTGCAACTGTGAATTTTCCCGTGGTCAAGGACAGTAGGTTAAACTTGGGAGCACCAGTCTGAAAGTCTGCGATCTGAAACACCAGACTGAGCTCTTATTACTTCACTGAACAATGATTACATAAGAACGTACTCGGGGTGTCAACACAAATTTAAGCTCTTTAACAGTCATTATTTTCTTAATTTTTATGGGATGAGAATTAGAAAAAAAAGTTGTATTTGCTTCTTTAGACTTAGATAAAATAAGGAATCCTTATTCCTTAAGGATTTCTTTAGACTTAACAGATAAAACATTTATTCAGATAAATCTGGATTTCAGATAAACAACAAAAATTATTAGCATGCAGGTATATGTCCTATTCGATACTTGGGCTAGGGTCCGCGGAAAAACTCATTGTTTACCTGGAACCGAAATCGGTTCCTGGAACCGAAACGGGTGTCCTGCCCTCTGTCTGCCCACCCACTCTCTAGCATTTCACCCAGGGCTGTCCGTGTGCACAGCACGTGTGGGAGGTGCGTCCCCGTCTGACAGCGGACGCAGGGTGGCACCTCACACTGTAGCGCCGCCGCTGGCCCGGCCTCCCCCAGGTCCCCTTCCTCACAGAGGTGACGTCTCCCCACAACGGAGAGGCCTCGGATTCTGCTCGCCCTCCCGCGTCACCCTGGAGAAGGGCCATCTTCATGCTCCTTACTTCAGTCACCAATAGGATGAAAGAATCCACCGAAAAGCTCCAGATGTTAGCGGTGCTGGAGATAGTGAGCCACAGGACCCTCCCACAGCCCTCGGTGGGACGTGCCACGGGTGGGGTGGGTGCGGTGCCGCCAGGCCTACCCTCTCCTGCCATGGTCTCAGGAGGCCTCGTGTTCCTCCCACTCAACTCGCGCGCGTTCCGGACCCGCTGCTGCTGTCTGGGCTCCGAGCTCCTAAATCACCCCCTCGGGGTCTGTGGTCTTTCTCCAGCGCTCTGCGACCGAAAAGCTCCCGCGGGGCGCCCCCAGCTCTGCCTCCAGCTCTGCCTCCGGAGGTACCTGCCCCGCGCGTCCCAGCGCCTTCTTCCCCAGCGGGCGCTCGGCCTCGCCCGCCCCTCCCGCGCCCTCCCGCCCCGACCTCAGAAAACTTTGGGTTCGTTTGATGCTATCAGGTCCCGCGCCGCCGTCCCCACCGCGCAGACGGCAGGGGCGGCGGGACGGGCCGCTGATCCGGCGAGCACCCGGGCGCCCAGAGCCGGCCGAGGCGCGACCCTCCGGGCGGACCGTCCAGGCCTCCGCCCGCCCGCTGAGCCCAGCGGCGACCCGGCGCTGCGGAACGGCCGCCAGGAGCTAACCGCGGGCAGGGCGCGCGCAGGTGCGGGGTCGCGGGCGCCGTACCTGGGGCGCGGCCGCTCGGCGCTCGCTGCTCTCGGCGGGGTCCGGCCTGCCGGCCGCGCTGCCCTCGACGTCGAAGGGGGTCGCGTCGTCCCCGGAGGCCGCGCTGCAGCCGGCCGCGCCGCAGAGGAGCCACAGCGGCAGGAGCGCGCGCCACGCTGCACGCCGGGCCATCCGGCCGGCTCCGGCTCCTCGGCCCGAAGTGTGGTCCCGGCTCGGCGTGCGGGGCTCACTTCCTCCGGCGGCGGCGCGGCGCGGACCGCGAGAAGGGCCCGAGAGCGGCGAGCCGTCTCCCTCCGCCGTCCGGCCGGGGGCTGCGCGGGACCTGGGCGCCAAGAGCCTCCGCGGCGAGTCCGAGCGCCGGCCACTGGCTTCCTCGCCTCCTCAACTGAGGGCCGCGGGCGCCTCCCACCCGGCCCCACCACACCCGTCCACCTTCCACTGCGGCCCTCCCACTCTAGCTGCTTTCCGGACCGAGGCCGGCCCTCCCTGCGCCTCCCCGCCCCCTTTCGGAGCCGTCCGGGGCCCCCAGGAGCATGAGCATGCAGTGCTTGGAATTGTGGGCTTGCATCTCCTTCGTCGTCAAGGTGCCCTTGTCTTCTCTGTCTTTCTACAGACCTCTCGTGTTGGAGGCAAGTGAGTGGAAAAGGGGGTTCCAGGGGCCAGGAAATATCCGAGGTAAATGGTTTCAGAAGAGCAGGGTGGGGGAGGAAGGGCGCCCACTTCTGAGGGAGGTCTTGAACTAAGGATGGACTGACTGTGTCCCTTCTCTTGAGTTTGCCCCTCTCCCTCCAGCAGTGCTCAACCAGAGGGCCTGGGGGGGGCATCTTTCACTGAAACGTTGGAAAATGACTTCATTACTCAAATGCATGGACTTTTATTTACAAAGAACATCTTGTTTTCATCCTAAAGAGGAGCTTTGTAAGGGCCCGGAACAAGGCTTGCAGTGTACGAGCCTGCCACACATACTGCCCGCAGCCGCGGCCTCTTCCTCCGGGCCGACAGTGTCATGCCCACTATAGCTGAGCCATGGAACCTTACTGAGTCTCGGGGAGCTGCCCTGCGGTTATGTGGGCCACTCCGTAGTGGGTGCTTGTGGTTACACTGATTCCGTACAGAGCGTTCCCTTAAAATTCTAGTGTGGCTTATAAATGACCAGATGTGACAACCATGAAGTGATGCCCAGGTAAGTTTCTAGGTGTTTAAAACCAGAGACACTCAAGCACTGAAGTATTATCATGAGGTTCTAATCATTAGCTCCAACTCACACAAGTTTTATCCAGCGATGAATGAAGCAGCTATTTATTCGGTGCCTATCATGTACTGGATACTGAACATAGGTAATTTGTAAACTTCACGGTATTCCTGCAAAGCAGAGCTATTCTTTCCTTTTTGTGGGAGAAAAAAATGGAGGTGCACAAAAACCAGGACCTTGGCCCCAAGTCACACAGCTGGGACCAAGCTGAGCTGAGGTTTCTGTACTCAAGCTGCTCCCTACCACACTGAAACTCAGAGGTAAAGCTACAGGTTCAGGAGACGCGTGCGGGGGAGGGGCAGTGTCCTCCAGTACTCTGAGTTCCTTCAGTAAACCAAAATGTGGCATCGGTGATTTCATTTAATATGGTTTTGAAGATAATTTCAAACAGCAGTTGCTGCCATGCACACCAGCCATGAGGAGTTGGGCTACAGTTGTCGCCTCGGTGAATGGAGTGGTAATTAAACTGAGGTGAATCAACTTCCTTACTCGGACCAGATTTAAATGATCTTGAGAGCCTGACAGAAGCAAAGCCTTGGAGGAGCAGAACCTAAGGGAAGAGAAGAGGATCTTCCTGGACCGAGATGAGAAGTATGAAAGGCAGTCAACCAGAATTAGTCACAAGTTCCTTCTGGCCCTGCCTATCCACCAAGTCTGGGGTTACAGCTAATCTTCTCTCTGTATTCCCTGTCCTCAGGCCACTTGAATTCTTTTGCTGCTGGCCAAAGGGAAGACTGACTTGAGTGTGCTCTTCTTTCCTTCTCGGTGGTCTTCAGTAAATATCTTTCTGCAGAAAAAAAAAAAAATCAAGACCATATTATTGGCTTCTGTGCACATCAAGCCAGGAGCCCTTTTCTCTTTATCAGGAAGATTCTTGATTTTAAATAATAAAATGGTGTGATGCAGAAGAGCCAAAGCCCCAAGAAGCAGAAAGAATTCTTGTGGATTCTGAAGTATTTGTAATGTTTTCACTTGGAAGGTTAAAAAAAAATAGTATTGTAAGGAAGTGTGAAGCTAAATGATGGCAATCTTCTTTCACACAAACTGGTTAACCTTCTTACATAATGAAAAAGATTAAGAATAAATGTTTGGTTTGATTGGGTCTTTTTGAGAGATTTCCTTTGGGAAACAAGGTGGCCAGACACTAAGGCAGAATGATGATGTCCTGTTTAGCTGCCCTTGATGAGAGAGAGAGAGAGAGAGAGAGAGAGAGAGAGAGAGAGAGAGAGAGAGAGAGAGAGAGAGAGAGAGAGAGAGAGAGAGAGAG
>PVIC010019332.1:0-30619 GCA_004025085.1 Thryonomys swinderianus | reverse complement strand
CTTTTTTGGAGACAGGGTCTCACTTTGTAGTTCAGGCTGGCCCTGAGCTCACTATGGTGCCCAGGTAAGCCGCCGCGAACTCAGCAATCCTCCTGTCTCTGCCTCCCGAGTGCTGGGATTACAGGTGTGAGCCACCACGCCCAGCATTATATGTGGTAACCGGGGATTGAACTCAGGTCCTTGCGCTTGCAAGGCAGGCACCGGAACCACTGAGCTAACCCTCCGGCCCTCCTAAATGTTTTTGATGATGTTTACTGAGGGTAAGGTGGGACACATTGTCTAAACCTTCCCCAGCTAAGCAATTTACTTCAAAAGAAGAAAGGAAACCTTCTAGTTCTGGATCTGTAGCACTGAATCTGTCTTCCCTCATTTCAGAGCATGTATTTAATAAAAGAGGACTTTGGCAACATCTTTATGGAAAAATAAGAACAAAGTTTGACCAAGACTCAGTGACTAATGTAGTCACTTTAGGTTTGAAAGTTGCAATTTACAAGTTTTGGAACTGATTCTGTACTTGGCAAAAGCAAGTCAAGCTCTAAGGTAAAGCCCTGTAAACCTCCATATTTCCACAAGTGTACACTTTCTCAATTTCATCCAAGTGAATCACCTGGCATTTAATTCTCATTAATAGAATATGAGGTTCGTCAATGTTATCTTCACTCTAACTCAATTCTTTAGGAAGCACTTTGAAAAATACTGTGTTTATAATTTCCCTCTTTTGTAACTGGTGAATTACTTCATCCAACTTTTCCTGTGGTTCAGGTCTCCTTTACAGGTAAAAGTTCAAGCCTAAATTCTTACCTTTAATTAAAAAAAAAAGATCTGCAAGAACTAGATTTTTCACTAGCTCAAAGGAAGAATATAGGTTTAAAATTAATTAAAGGTAGATGCAGTGGAATCTTCTATATTGTACCAAGTGCCTCTCTTAATTATCACTCCAATGAAAAGCCAAGATCATTAGTACTTACATATGGTTAAATGTTGCTACCTTTTACAGAGGCTGGAGTAGAAAGATCACAGGGCCAGACTAGGAAATTTAATAAGATCCTGTCTCAAAATAGAATTAAAGTGGGCTAAGGCTATAGAAGAACGGCAGGGAATTTGCCTAGAATAAATGAGGCCCAGGGTTAAATCCCAGTATGCATGCATGTGCACACACATACACAGAGTTAAACGGTGATATAACCCTCAGTGGTACTCTGCAGCATAACAGAAATAACTAAACTATAAATACATAGATGAAGTCCACAAAGAACTATTGAGTGAAAGTGGCTAAAACACATATTATATATGATTCTATTTATATAAAGTTCAAGCATACAAAATTAAACTACAGTTGGAAACATCTTACTTGGAGCTTTTGATAGGGGGTGTCTAGTGATTGGGATGGGGCTTGAGGGAACTTTCAAGGTGCTGGCTGATGTTTTGCTCAGAGTGGTATCTACCTGAGCATCACCAGGACCTAGCACTGGCGAAACACAGTGTGGTGTATTGTAGAACCGGAGAATGCATTGGCTAGAATCTGTCCCAGACCTTTCATTCGTAATTTGCCAAGATTTCTATCTCAAAAAATATGTTGTGCTGGAAATGCAGGTAAAATCAACAGGTATTCACAGAATGCTATACGCCCACCACAGTAGAACTGAAAAGTTACATATAAGTGTTGTTTCAGTCTTTAGTTCACTAAATAAAAAGCCAGAAGTGATAATGATGTATTCATTTACCCACAGGATTTGTTTAATGCCAGCTTTGTGCTAGGGATACAGGAGTGGATGAACGACCCTTGCTGTCACTGAGCCCCCAGTCTCATCTGAGTGTTCAGTATGCATGCAGAGTCCCAATGCCACCTGCAAGGCCACCAGACACTGCAGTGCCATGGGAAGGAGCTTAGGGAAGACTGTCAGGATGGCATTTGTGTTAGTCAGCATTTTACTACTCTGACAAATTACCTGAGATAAAGTTTATGAGGGAAAAGGCTTACTTTGGCTCAAAAACTTGTTTTCGGTCCACTGGTCTCATTGCTTTGGGGCCTCTCGGCCCATCATAATGGAAGCCTGTGATAGAAGAAACTGTTCACCTCACTGGGGCCAGGAAGCAGAGAGAGAAAGGAGGTGCTGGCCCTCAGTGTACCCTTCAAGGACTTGACCTTCACGATCTGACTTCCCCAGTGGGCCCCGCCCCTAAAGTTTCTGCCACCGCTGGGGGTGGTGGCTCATGCCTATAATCCCAGCATTCAGGAGGCAGAGGCAGGAGGATTGCTGAGTTCGAGGCTTTTCTGGGCTACATAGTGAGCTCAGGGCTGGTCTGAACTACAAAGCAAGACCCTGTCTCAAAAAAAAAAAAAAAAAAAAAAATTCTGGCACCTCCAATTAGCGGATCCCCTAACATCCGGGCCTTTAAAGACGGTCACGGTCCAGACTAGTGTAGTGAAAGCTAAGCTTTGCAGGGAGACTGTGCTGGCGCAGGTCTCCACTCATCAGACCAGTCATCGAGGAGGACTCTGAAGGGAAATACAGACCACAGAGGACAGAGGGAGCAAAGCGGGAGAGAAGTGAAACTCACAACAGACCTCCATGGTGATGCTGATCGGAGCTGGGGGAGAGCCCGATTTACAAGAGGTTTTATCGATTTTATGTGTCTGCCACATGCGTATTCCACAATAAGAATGCCCTGTAGTCACAATCGGAAGCATCCATGATCCTAAAAGGAATCTAACTTCAAGTGCTATGATCATAGCCTAAAATCTATTGTGTTGAGGTTAAGGAAGATCCAGAATACTAAGGATCTGGGTTGTGTTCTCCAGGTGAGTGAGAGTCAGACGGCCCTTTTGACAGTAGAGTAATGTCAACTGGAACACACAGAGAACATTTCAGAAGAGTGTTCGATCCACCTCCCAAATGTGCTCCGTCAACACATGCAACAGGTCAAGGAGGAGAAGCCGCGCTCTGGGCCAGCATGTTGATGAGCGGCGTGGGGCTGACGGGTAGAGCGGAAGATGGCTATTATTTCCACAGAAGGAAAAGCAGGGGAGACGACCTTTTAGAGCGAAATAAAATGTGAGCGAAAACAAATGTCTGTGTTCGGAAATAATGAGATCTGGGGATGCATCAGCGAAACCACGGCAGATAAAGACAGCCTCTGGGTCCAGAAGGGAGGCTCTGGACTTGATTGTGTAAGGCAGGGGAGAGTTTCCCGCAGGAGAAAGATGGGATAAAAATAGCTCGAGAGCAAATAAAGCTCATTGTGCACCAGCGTTCAGGGAGATGAAGGGGGAGAGGCGCTCACAGCTTCCGCGTGGGGCGCTGCCCGTGGAAGCAGTGGACTGAAGCAGCAGGGGTGGTCCGTTTGCAAATGTAAAGCTCCACAGCACTAGTGGGGACTGGCAGGAGACGGCAAGGGAGAAAAGAGTTCATGGTGCTCCCGCTACAGAACAGAATTCTAAAGCCGGAGAACTAAGGGTTACCGTGGACTCTCAGGCACGTGGAAAGGGCAGGACCACACTCTGTCGGGAGGGCAGGGATGTTGTGGATTTTCCAGGAATTGCTAGGCAGGACTGGCCACTCACACTGCCCTGATGAGGCCCCTTCTGGCCCTGGAGCATATTTATGAGGATGGTTCTGCCTCTGGCCGTGGGAATGAGCAGCCCAGCTAGAAACAAAGGTCGACTTTCAGCTCTCCTCTTAGGCACGTCAGCTGACAGCCAACTAAGGTGTTCCTGGTGAACTAATGACAGAAATTAAATATTTTGCTTTCTATTTGCAGTACATCTTAGTGGGCCAAAGACATAGAGGAATAAAATATTATTTCAGTTTATTAAAAGTTGGAGGAACTGTCATAAACAATTATAAATTAAGTAGTCTTCATCCAGGCTGATTGCTGTAGAGGACACAGAAGTCATCTCAAAGTATTATGTGTCATGAAGCTCCATCATATGGATCACCAGTTCCCATGAGGAGTAGCCAAAGGGTGTGAAAAGTGCTCGCATGCCATAGTTAATATCGTAATGAAGTGTTGAAGCAAAATTGTACCTTTGATTCTCGACTACAAAATTATCATTGGTGCCACTAGAGGTGGTTCATCATGAATGGAGATATGTCCTGTGCTCATAAAAAAACTCCAAAATACCAAATGATATTTCCAAAGTACCTAAGCATCCTTCCAATTTCTTGATTGTAGCTCCTCACCTCATGCATGAGAAAACAGAGTGAGCAGGTAGGCAATTTGGCCAGTGTCATCTTGGCAAACGAATGGTGGGAAAATCTTGGTCAATCAAGAGTCAGATTCAAGGGCCAGAGATGTAGCTCAGTGGTTCCGGTGCCTGCCTTCCAAGTGCAAGGTCTTGAGTTTGATCCCCAGTAACCACATACGATGCTGGGCGTGGCGACTCACGCCCACCAGCAATCAATACCACATACCACAGTGCCAGGGGTGGTGGCTCACGCCTGTCATCCCAGCACTCAGGAGGCAGAGACAGGAGGATTGCTGAGTTCCAGGCTTGCCTGGGCTACATAGTGAGCTCAGGGCCAGCCTGAACTACAAAGTGAGACCCTGTCTCAAAAAAAAAAAAAAAAAACAAGAATCAGGTTCAAATTTCAACACCACCCTAACATGCAGAGTGTGAAGCTTCTGTGTGTTTTGGACTTGGCAGAGTTCTCTGAGGAATAAGGATCTTCTATAACAATGTGCCATTTGTTCAGTTTGCTGCTGCAACAAAGTTCAGAAAGGAAACCGTTGGCTAGATATGTGGGCCATGTCTCTAATACTAGGGAGTCTAAGGCAGGAGGATTGTGAGTTCAAGCCCACAAGTTAGCAACTTAGCAAGACCTGGTCTCAAAATAAACAATACAAGAAAAGGCTGGAATGAGATCACTCCAGCATTAATTGTTCAAACAAACTCTGCTACTCCATGTTCTCAGGGGTTGAAGACTCAGACACAGATGGAATTCCCTTCCATGGTCTCAGATTCTACTGGCGGAGACAGGGAGAAACAGAGTCACAAGGCCAAGGGGGAGGGGCGTGAAGAAGTGCTCCACAGAATAGATGAAAGGCAGTAACTGTCTCGTTGCCATGGACGCCTCCCTAAGGAGGTGACACACTGCAGGCCAGCTACTCAAGGTCTTGGGTGTGGAACGGGGACTTAGAATCACCCAGCGCTAGGCCTCGGGCTACCCTTGGCTCCTCACCCCTCCAACCCCACTCTGGACAGTCTTTCTTGAAGTTTTCTAAACCTCAGCAGGTACTTGAGACAGCAGAGCAGCAAGCTTCTAAACCAGGTGTCCTAGGTCTAGAGCCCTGGCCCGAGACCAAATCACGTGAACCTCAGACTCTTGACTTCTCCTTTCTGGTTATTCTTTTCCTTTTCTTCCAGTGCAGCTAATTGAACCCAAGGCCATTACATTGGGCTGCATCTCTAGACTTTTCTTTAATGTTTTATTTTTTTTATTTTGTATTTTTGTTTTTTGAGACAGGGTCTCACTTTGTAGTTCAGGTTGGCCCTCAGCTCACTCTGTAGCCCAGGCAAGCCTCGAACTCAGCAATCCTCCTGTCTCTGCCTCCCAAGTGCTGGGATGACAGGCACGAGCCACCACGCCCGGCAATGTTTTATTTTGAACCAGGGTCTCTTCACATCACTAAGTTTAGTCCAGGCTGGACTAACACTTACAAATTCCCCTGCCTGAACCTCGCAGAGTACTGGGATTACAGGCTTGACTGGCTCTTTTCTGATACTCCTTAACCCAACTCCATCCCATCCCATCCCTGGTGTGGATGGAGAATCCATCAGACGCCCACAGAGCTCAGAGCTCCCTCCTGTGGGTTGGCTCTGGGCTCTGTGACCTGTCCCGTGTTCCAGGAGAGTGATTGTCTGAGCAGACTTCTCCCAATGACCCTGATGTCCTCTCTCTGTGTAAATCAAGTGAGGTCAGTGCCAGCACACTGATCCAACGCGACACCGATTATCTCTCTAAACACGGGCCCTGACACCCTAGGGGTGGCCCTGGATTACAGGGCAGTGAACGGGGGAACTTCGCGGGTATCTTCAGAGGGCTGCCCCCTGCTAGAAAATTTTCCATTCGCCAGCGAGTCAGCGTTCAGTCACTACGACAGCTCATTCCATGACCCCAGGACCACCTGCCCCGAGGAATGCGCTGGACGGGCCAGCCATGCACAGAAGTCTTCAGCAGGTTTCTGGATTTCATCAGAAATATTCCTTCTAGTCTAATTCTTGTCTGACAGAGGCTTGTCCTACATCTTTTTCTTCCTTGAAAAAAAAAACTGCAAGTGAAGAACTCAAACTCCCTCTTCAGCATTTTGTTGCCAGCTGGAGCCGACCTGCCTCAAACGAATAAGCTGAGACTCTCTGGATGACAAGGCAAGGGAGGCAGCATCAGCTACTGAGCTTCAGAGGGAAATGGCCGCAGCTTAATTAGATTAAATTATGTCTTTTGGTCGAGGATGGGTAGAGAATCAAAGGGACGGCACTCTCAAGACACTTGATTTAAAGCTTTATAGGGATTTTTAAATAATGAAAATATCGAGTATACAATGGGCTAAAGCTTACAAATTTTGAATGAGAGTACACGTTCTCACTCTGTTATAGTACACACGTGACTATGTTTCTGTGCCTTTTTTGCTATTATGAAAAATGTCTTTCAAAATCTCAATCACTATCTGCGTTTTCTTCCCCTCAGTGCCGGGGGCCAGAGCCTGGCAGGTACATGTTAGGCAGGGGCTCTACATCAACTTCCTCTCCAGTCCCAGCATCTATATTGTCTTACACTCCAGGTCTGCATATGCGGATTACAGTTACATTTACAAAAGGCAAACAATGGACCTAAAGTAAGTGGAGGGAAAGGATGAATCCCAGGTGAACAAAACCCAAGCCTTTCTTCCTTCTTTGCCTTCCTCCGGGGACCCAACCTTCCCAGGGACAGGCGTTGGAAAAATCAGGGTGCCCTCCTCTTATAGATAAATTGAAAATGAAGGCCCGTTTTTTAGGAAATTGAAGATCTTGAAAGATGTTAATTAAATTGTCAAGGAAGCTTCCTGCCTCGTCTCAGTGTACTGCATAACAAGGTAGCCAGGGTTATATATAGCATCTGAGTCCTATCCTCGGGTCTCATAGAGTTCTAATTATTTAATTTAAACAGTCTTTCAAACAAGTGAGAAGGAAAACCAGTCGGAGATAAGGTCAGAGTGATCTGGTCCCCTAAGATGTCCCTTAAGTGTCTCTTTCCAATCCTCTCAATTCCCTGACACAGCTCCTGACCCCTCCCCCTGGCTTGTGCATCCTACACGGTGTTGCAAGTGACAAGTTATAGAGGTCTTTTCAATAGCTATTAAAGCCACTTCAATTAAAGTTATTCATTCATCAAATATTTGCTGAGTTGTGTAGAACATCCCAGGTACCATGGATGTTGGGAAAGCAGAGCAGGAGAAATGATGGGTGAAACAGAAGTTTTTGGCTTTGAGATGCTCCCTGGCTGGGGGGGAGGGGTTAAAGAAATAGTCAGTGGGAACAACAGTCAGCAGCAGAGAGGACTGAAGTGACTTTGCTGTAGAGTATCTGGCCCTGTACTCCCAAAATGTGGGTGCTAGAATTCAGTGCCAGTTTGGGGACTAAAGGGAAAGGCCCGGGCTCACTTATACCCATGAGCTAAGACTTGCTAGCCGAAAGCCCGGTGGACATACTCACCATAAAGGTGCAAATAGGAAAACAAAACAAAAACGCTCCCTGTGAGGACCAGGAAAAATCAAGGGGCCTTAAACCCCAGGAGTCTGGGGGGAGGCAGGAAGGTTCAGGAGAGGTGGAAACTGGGAGCTTCTGGGACCCAGATTGGTTGGACCAGAAGTTTCATAAATCTCAGGGTTGAAGATGACTCTGTCTTCCCCCAACCCACCCCAGGCCATTGGAATCACTGCAGTATTAACAAAAGCAGATGAAAAGTGATTGTATGGGGAATGAAAAAGTTATTCCTGTTCAGAATAAACTCATAGTGAAAAATGTCCAGCTTACATGGAGAGACAAAGCACAGTAAGGAGGATCAGCAGATGTAACAAAAGATGTACAAATAAGACATCTAAAGGTTACTATCAAGTGGAAATATTTAAGTGCACAAGAATTTAAGGAATATATAGAACCCCCAGGGCTAGAGATTTAATTCAGTGGTTCCAGCGCCTGCCTAGCAAGCGCAAGGTCCCTGGTTAGATCCGGGTAACCATATAAAACAATACTGGGTGTGGTGACTCACGCCCACCAGCAATCAGTACCACATACCACAGTGCCGGGCGTGGTGGCTCACACCTATAATCCCAGCACTCGGGAGGCAGAGACAGGAGGATTGCTGAGTTCGAGGCTTGCCTGGGCTACATAATGAGCTCAGGGCCAGCCTGAACTACAAAGTAAGACCCTGTCTCAAAACCAAAAACAAAAACTCAAGTGAAAGAAGAGTCTACTTCATAAACAATAACAAAAAATTTTTAAAAAAATCTAGAAATGAAAAACACAGTCCTTGAAACTAAACACTGTTTGGATTAAATAGCAAAGTGGTGACAGTCAATGACAGAATTAAAAACTGGGAGATGTGAAGAAATCTCAGAAAGAAGCCCAAAGGAGTAAGGAAATGAAAAATGTGATCTAGCAGGGAGTACAGAAGATAATAACAATGGTAATGAAATTTCTAATGCGCAGTGTGCACGTTGCTTCTATATTAATTCATTCAAGCACCCTAACAAGCCTCAGAGTACTTACTTTATCCTTACAGATAAGACAACTCACAAGTCACGTGATAGGTCTGGGCAGGAAACGGCCATTTGTTGGTCCCTCCTTCCCATGAAACTCCCCCAGGTCTGTTTCCCACACCCTCCTGCAGCCCGCCTGCACTGTCCCCATCTCCAGACCCGCTGGTGTTCCCCATGGGCCAGCACCAAGTGCGTTATTAGCATCACTTCCGGTCTGTCCCTGATTTCTTTCTCCCGTTTTCACTCTTGTAGCCCTGGCCTTGTGCTGTCAAAAAAAAAAAAAAAAAAAAAAAAAAATCTTTCCTAATAAGTCTACCCCTCAGATCTGTTTCCAAGGTAGGAGGTTCTGCAAATTCTGTACCATTTTCTCAGGAATCTGTATCATTTTCTCAGGAAGTAGGAAGTTGACCTCTTGGCCACGCACAATTTCAAAGTGCCCAAGGGTACGAATGCACAGCCAGAAAGAGACTCCTTTTCTGAAAGGTTTCAGGGCGTGGAATGTTAGGAAGCCAGGCTGTTGAGAGGTGTGGAGAGAATTAAAGGTTTGTTCAGAAAGACTCAGAAAAATATTTTTAAATCATTCTTGACTGCAGGAAAAATGAACAGTTGTTTAAAACGGGAAATAACAATCATTGAATTCCAATGAGTGACTTCACCAAAGTCAAAATAATGTAAAACCGGACTATTTAAGAAAAATAATGATATAAAAACAGAGGAGAGCTGGGCGTGGTGGCTCACGCCTGTCATCCCAACACTCAGGAGGCAGAGGCAGGAGGACTGCTGAGTTCCAGGCTTGCCTGGGCTACATAGTGAGCTCAGGGCCAGCCTGAACTACAAAGGGAGACCCTGTCTCAAAAAAAAAAAAAAAAAAAAAAAACACAGGAGAGATAAAAGGAACAGGAAGGTGTAAGAGTTCAGTCATTTTCTACTATTGTACATAGTTAATAATATTACAAATGAATCAACTAAGTAGCATAAGCATATCATTTAGACCCTTGGAAATAAATACTGTAAAGATTAGTTCAGAACTCTAGGAGGCAGAGCCAAGGGACCCGGATGTACAGTAAAAAGGCCCTGGTACGATCCCTAGTACCACCAGAAAAAAAAAAAAATTAAAACTATCATTCTCTCTGGGGAAGTTAGGGGTGGGAGACTGCTCTGTTTAGCATTAATTTAAAATTTTCTGCAAGCACTTTTGGATCATAATTAAACTACATAAACTGAATCAGATGGATCCCCAGTTCGCTGCTCAGGGATCCTCTGCCCTGAACCCAACACTTAGTTTTCAGGAAGGAGGGTGGCGCCAACACGGAAGAGGTGAGGCTCCAGAGGCAGACGGGGATCTCACAAGGACCTTTGCAAAGGTTAAACAAAGTTTTTAAATTATAGATTTTTTTTTTAAAGCAGGGATTACAAACAAGCTTGATCACAAAGCAGCACTCTACTAATATGCAGGTAGAGAGGGTTGAGCAGACTCGGGCGAGAACCTGGTGTTGTTGAAAGGAGCACAGAAACAGAAAATGTAATTTTGCAGCCAGAGAAAAGGGACAAAAAGAAATAAAGAAAATTCTGTCAATCAGAGTGAAAGCAAACTGAGAACCAAAATAATATGATATAAATGAGTCATAATAATTGTAAATAGGTTAAATCTTCTTGCTCAAAGTTAGACAAAAAAATAATACATCATTGGTACAACAGGTAAGTATTAAACAAAGAAAACCAAGACACCAAAATTAGTATTACATAAAGTAGATTTTTAAAAGTTAATGGAATCATTAAAGACAAGGAAAATTGTTACCTCATAGTAATAATACTTAATGATAAAAGATTAATAATTAATGATTATTATGAATATTTAATGATAAAGAGAATATTTCATAGGACGGTATAAAAATTGAAGGATACATTACAAATATAAAGCACATAAATGTCCAGAATTAGAAGGAAAGTGGAATATACAAAATTATAAATGGACAACTTCAATTTTGTCAGTACCTGGTAGAGGAATTAACTTCATGAGTATGGTGATTTGCACAACTCAACTCATGTGTTTTTATTAATGTTCATATTCAGCAATTGAGTCCTACATATAATTTTAATATATGGAATATTTAGAAAATTAATTATGTGACATCATAAAAAGTCAATAAACTCCAAACTTTTAATCTCACATAAAATATTTTGTCTAAAATACAATAAAGCTACAACTTTGCTCAAAATACATATTTGGAATCAAGTAAACACCTATTAAATTTGTCCATCCAAAAGAAATCACAATAATAAGTTTAAGTACAAAAAATGTTATATTTGGAAACAGAGCTTATTTAAAGAAACCATCAAACACACTGAAAAACATTAAAATCGGGGTAATGCCAAGTGATGAAGAGAAGAGAAATGCGTACATTGTCGATGAAACGGTCAGTGTTGCCAGGGCCCTGAGAGCTGTCTGTCCCTGTGTAGTCAAGCTGGAGACGCACACATTCTGTTACAGGGTTGTTCCTGTGCTAGTTATATTCCTTGGAGAAACCACTACGCAAGAGTATGACAGAGAATTTATCAAGATGAACAGGAAGATGTTAATTGGCAAAAACCTGAATACCAACTAAGTACCCTGCATAAAGTTTCTAAAATAGTCCTGGCTTAGTCATATATTGGAATACTAATGTGAATGAATTGACATAACATGGATCAACACACCACAATCCTGAAATATAGTAAGTTAAATGCAGGATAGGGCAAAGTGATGCTTAAATGTGCTACAGTTTATGTGCATTTGACACTCACAAAGCGGTATTATCTGATGCTTGTGAATGCATGCCTATGTGGTAAAAGTACGAAAGTAGAGATGTGGTACACAAACATCAACCTCAGGAGAGCAGGCACTTCTGGGAAAGGGGGAGGGAAAGGATTGATGGTCCTTGGCTCTATCTATAATTTTTACTTCTTTATATTCTTCTTAAATCACTGAAGCAACAAAGATGCAGTATTAGCATTTTGTTATTTTTTATTTTATTTTTTTTGGCAGTACCAGGGATTGAACTTGGGTCCTTGTACTTCCAAGGTAGGCACAGTACCACTTGAGCTAAATCCCCAGTCCCTTACTATTAGCATTTTAAATCTAACTATACACACTTACCATCTTTTTCTAATTTTTAAAATATTTCATAAGGAAAAAAAATACTACAGAATATCACATTTAGTATTCAAAGGGACACTGAGGATTGGGCGGGCAACTCCACCTGCCCAGACTGGTAGGAGGTGCCAAGGTGAAGGGCGATGTAACAGTGCAGGGAGATTCAGCCTCGTCTTGGCTGTTGGTTGAGGATGGATAACTCAGAAAGATTTGCTATCAGAGTGATCCTTCACTTCTATCGAGATCATCATTTCTCACTTCCCTGTCATTGATTCTCCATGCTGCTTCCTCTCCCAGAACACACTTCCGGTAGTTGTAATTTAGCCTCGGTCAGAGTCAAAGAATTAAATTTTTGGAAAGGCCTTAGCAATTATCAACTAGTCCAATCCTCTCTTTGTATTAACCAAAGAATGTATTTATCACATCAATGCCTGACCCCCTGAAAGTTCTTATCTTTGCAATCTGACTTGGCTGGAGTTGGCTGCGTGGAAGAATCAATCCTAGAAAAAGGTTTGTGGGGCCGGAGGGTTAGCTCAGTGGTTCCGGTGCCTGCCTCGCAAGCGCAAGGTCCTGAGTTCGATCCCCGGTAACCACATACAATGCTGGGCGTGGAGACTCACGCCCACCAGCCATCAATACCACATACCACAGTGCCGGGTGTGGTGGCTCACGCCTGTCATCCCAGCACTCAGGAGGCAGAGACAGGAGGATTGCTAAGTTCGAGGCTTGCCTGGGCTACATAGTGAGCTTAGAGCCAGCCTGAACTACAAAGCGAGACCCTGTCTCAAAAAAAAAAAAAAAAAAAAAAAAAACGAAAAAGGCTTGTGAAGGGAGCAGAGGGCAGAGGGTGTCAGGGCAAGTCACGCACTGCTCAAAAATTTCATGGTAGTCATACTGTACTCCATACAGACAGGCACTTAATACATTATAGGCAATGTTGATGGATTTCTAATTATGAAAACAGCAATATCCAAATGTCTTTGATTCATTTTTCTGAAGAATGAGGTGAAGGTACCATGTCATGCACCCATAGCTGTAGGGATTTTTCATCCCAAAGGGGAGAGGAATTAGGAAGAATTCATAAGCTCAGCACTGTGTAGAGAAGACGAAGCGGGAAGCTGCATGGACAGTACAGAAGGGTCAAGCACGGGGACAGGCAGGAAAGGCTGACCCTGCGAGGGGGACATTTGCACACGGGACAGTGGTTTGGGCTGCACTGCTGAATTCCAGAATACGATTAATGACTTTACGCTCCGCCTCGACTCCACACACTCCTCTCCCCACCCCCACCTGAAGTAACTGATAAGCGTAATTAAACCGCCCCCATAAATTCTCCACAGTGTTCTGAAACACAGCTTATCCCATAAAAGGACAGTCTTTCCCTCCTTTTCTCCATCTGTCTCTCCCTCTCTTTCTTTTCCTCCCTCTTTCCATCCCTCCTCCCCTCCTTCTTTCTAATCCACCTCCCACAAAAGTCCAGCAGCCTAGAAAGTACACTCTGGGCCGGAGGTTTGTAGCCCAGTGAGAGACCATTTGCCTAGCGTCCCTGAGTTCCACCGATGCTGAAAAATAAATGAAGTGAAATCCTGTGTTTCTGGCCTTCTCTTCCTCTCTCTTTGGTTTGAAACCTCCTGTTCCTTCCCGTCAATTTGGGCGAAAGTGCCTCCTTAGGATAGCCACGAAAGATTCCCTTGATTCGTAAGACTGACGTCACTGGAGATTTCAGCCTAGGTGACGATGGCAGGTAATGGGCGCGGAGTGTGATCGTATCAGTCTGGATTCAAATCCGTCTGGATCTGAAGGTAAAGATTGTATTGACTCGTCCATTACCCTCATGAATAGCGGTCTTGGCGGTTCTGGGCAGCCTCTGTCACGTAGCAAACTGATGCTGGTGGCATTTACAGTTAACACTGACCTCTACGTTTTGCAGGAAATGCACCCTTTCCTTCCTGCTCTCTCGTCTTTTCCCTCTTTCGTATGGGTCAGACAGAACTAAGGCCATTGTGGAGAAGGAGGAGATCATCACGCCTCTCTGTTCATAAGCAGTACATTGTGTCAAAACGTACGAAATTATCTGCAGCGTTAGCTCAGTCACTGTATTTCTTCCCCCCTGCGCTGTGCAGCAATGCACGTTATACCTTTCGCTGGGGGAGGGGGATCGCACTTACAAATTCATGGGAAAGTAGCTATTTTTCTTTGTATTCCCGCGCTGCATGCGGAAATGTCTCTGACTCTTATGATTGAGACTTTAACAAAACTGAGGAGGATTTTTCAGCAGACAGCGGTTGCTCTGCACGCAGTGTGTCTCCTGTAGCGCCCTCATGCGGAGCAACTCGGTGACGCAGGCCACAAAGCTGCCTTTGCTGAGGCCTACACTTAGGACTGAAGCGGTTTAAACTATTGTATGATCACGTGCAGCTGTCAAACCCTGGGCTTAGCTTCACCCATCCCTGCTTGGGGAGTTCACTTTAAATGAATTGAATGTTGTGTACCCGTTCTCACACTGTGTGTAAAACATTCTAAACGATTCACAATTGACTTAATTCAGACAAATTAGGCCCTAATATCCAGGCATGCGCATTAGTCCTTGATAGACCATACTGGGAGGAAAGTTCTGTGGGTGATCTTATGAGTCACATGAGTTCGTACTTCAGACACAGCTAGGGCTTGAACTCTTGCACACCAGGTTCAGCGTGCCAGGCAGTGAAGGATAGTAGACCTTCCAGTTGCAACCAAAACAGAGGTGTTGCATTTGTAAGATAAAGAGACTATGATTGAATGAGTATATGGTTAATCGTAGCACTTTTACGACTTTCAAATTTTGATCGATTTGGGAGGAACTTGTCTGGAGGGTTTGTCATTTTGAAGTCAGAGAATTTTAAACTGGGAGCCCCAGATCCTAGGGACACACTGCTTATTTTAGAAAAGGAATAGGAAGGGAACTGACAGGAGGCCCCTCATATTTCACATTTTCTCAGTATCTTTTTTAGTTTCTGTCCATTGGATTGGTAAAATGTAAAGAAGTGCTGATTTAATGTCTATATATTCTAAATTTTTTCACTGTTTACTAACTCAGGTTTTCTACAAATATTGAGGCTTTTCTTTCTCTTTTTCTTTCTTTCTTTTTTGGAATGAGCCTCTGTTGGCTCAGCTCCTGAGTTCCAGGAACCCAGCTCCTGGGTTCTTCCTGCCTCAGCCTCCCACATAAATGGAACTACAAGTGTGTTTTGCTGTCGTGGTTTAAATGTTCTATTTTCCTGTCTTCTCACTGTGAACAAAGTTTTTTTTTTTTAACGTTTTTAAAATAAATTACAAGATGCACAGTACAGTGAATAATCATGTCAATGTTTTAAAACAATTTCTAAAGGTAAGTTTATTCCCCATATATATATAGGTAGATTTAGACAAATATATAGAAAAATTTGTTCTGCCTCTTTAGGTAGCCCTTTAAAAAATATTTTTCCTAGGCTGGCTTAGCAAGATATTTTTGCCCTCACAAAAAGATTTTTTTCCTCTTGCTAATAGCAAGTTTCTGGATAAGAGCAGGCTGTTCGAGGGGGTGTAACGGGCCTGCACTGGTTTTAGGTCCACGGTGCGCTCTGTCTACTCAACGCAGCTCTTTGCAGCCTTAGTTCGCCATCTTCACTTCCGGTGGGGACCGGAACACCTCGGATACTGCAGAGATCGTAAATGATGAATTCTCACTTAATTCTCTACGTTCTTTGTGGCACATAGCATGATGTAACATGTAATTTTAAAATGTGAAAGCATTTACTTTTATCAAAACGTATTTTTTAGTAAAATACATACATGATTATATTGATTTTCATTAATAAAAAACTCAGCAGAATTTTTCAAACACATGTGAAGCTTGGGCCAAGGATTTAGCTCGGTGGTCCCGGCGGCTGCCTCACAAGCACAAGGTCCCATGCCCAATTTCTGGTTCCAAAAATATAAAAAGTTAGCTCAGTGGTTCTGGCGCCTGCCTTGCAAGCGCAAGGTCCTGAGTTCGATCCCTGGTAACCACATATAATGCTGGGCATGGAGACTCACGCCCACCAGCCATCAGCACCACATACCACAGTGCCAGGCATGGTGGCTCACACCTGTAACCCCAGCACTCGGGAGGCAGAGACAGGAGGATTGCTGAGTTCAAAGCTTGCCTGGGCACCATAGTGAGCTCAGGGCCAGCCTGAACTACAAAGCGAGACCCTGTCTCAAAAAAATAAAATAAAAAAATAAAACCCAGCCGCATATACACATGAAGCTCGCCAAATAATAAATCCTTCCTCTTCCCACAGGTCCCCTCACAATGATCTATTATCCTCTACCCATGGCCATGAGTGGCTTTTACAGTATGTTCACTTACTGTAAGTTATATCCACTTAACTGCATCGTTCTCCCTCTTAAATTCCAGTAATGCACTCATAGGATTTCTCTTTAGATTCCTCTTAGCTTTTTAACCTACATTCTAAAGTCTACTCCTGCTGACACATTTTAAACACAAGGTACCTTGAAATCACAGTTACACTTATTTGTGTGGCTATTCGATGCAACCCAGCAGAACAGCTCTGTTGAACTGTAACACACAAAAAAATAAATACCGCCTCTCCACCATGGCTTCGCTGCCGTAAAACACGAATCGTCTTGGAAGCTCACCAGATCACAGGGTCCCGAAGTGTTAGAAAGCAGACCCAGCCTGGCTTGTCAGAAGCCAAGGTGTTCCTTTGATCGTTTGCTTCACAAGTTGGATGAGCACAGTTTGATGTCAGCGTCTGTGAATGAGCCCATCTAATTTGGGAGAACTCATTCGCATGTTGCATTTTTATGCACCTGTGCTAGAACCTTAAACCTCCTCGTGGCTGGCTACCCACAGCTGCCCACACACGCACTTGTATGTGGTGTAGAATTAAAGTCCTCGTACTTGGAGGAAGGCCCAATCTCTATTTCTCACCCGGGTTACCGTGTCCTGCTACCTTGTTCCTGCAGCTATTTGGTACAAACAATTGGGATGTCATCCTAATGGCCAGGGATCATTAGCTGAATCTAAGCTTTAGTTAAATGGCCATGAGAGGTCGCCACATGGTGGACCCAAATCCAGTCCTGGGCTAGACCATGACAGGCTGGCACACAACCATAGGCTGCTCAGAGGCCAAAAAGGCAGGAATCTGCCAATACAGATGATAGATAAGAAACTGTGCTTCCTATTTTTATCCCTGGCCCCTTTACCACCAGCAACTCTGCTCTGTGTGGTGGCCAAGGCTTCTGTGTCCTGAGCCCGTCGTCTGATAACCTTTCCTGGTGATGTTTTATGATGCCATATGCTGCTGTCCTAAAATAGTGCCGAGGGGCCTCTGATGAAAAATGACTGAGCAACCCTCTGAACGTCAGCAGGGTTGTGGGGAAGGAAAGGCGAGCGCTGTTACACAGACTTGGGCTCGTATTTCTCTTGGTACAGTGCTAATTTGGGGGACCTGGATATGTATTTAATCTCACTGAGACTCTGCCTCCTGAAGTGTAAAATGAAAATACTACTCCCACCTCAGCATGTTGGGCTCACAGTTAAATCAAGTCTCAATACACACACACACACACACACAATTTGTTGCTGCTGGTGGGCTAGGTTGTGCTGCAGCAATAACTCCAAAATTCCAGCAGCTTGAGTCAAGCACAGATCTTTTTCTCACACCACATGACCATTGTGATGCCTCATGTTTTACTCAGCTCTGCATTACTGTGACAAAATACCTAAGATAATTAACTTAAAAAGAGAAAAGATTTATTTTGGCTCACTTTTTACTTTATTGATCTTGCTCCTCCCTCCCTCTCTCTTTCTCACTCTCTCTCTCTCTCTCTCTCTCTCTCTCTCTCTCTCTCTCTCTCTCTCGGATTGGACCCAGTGTCTTCACACTGAGCTACATCCGCAGCCCTTTTTAAATTTTTTCAGTCTGACGTCACCTGGTTTCTTTGGGCCTGTGGCAGCACAGTACATCAAGGCAGGAGGAGCCAGGCATGGTGGTACACACCTGTAATCCCAACACCCTGGGAGGCTGTGGCAGGAGGATGCAAAGTTTAAATTTAACCTGGGGCAACTTAGCCAGACCCTGTCTCAACATAAAAATGGAAAAAAAAAACTGCTATAGTTAATTGTGAAAGGCCTGGATTCAGTATCTAGTACCACATAGTAGGAGTACATGGTAGAGAACAAGATTAATGTCAACATATTTGTTTTTGCAAAACTGAGATCATAATATTGACAGTTCTCTAAACTGTATTTTTAAAAATTTAACAATATAGAAATTCTCCAAGTTAATTTCTTTTTTCCTCTCCATTTTTTTTTTTTTTTTGAGACAGGGTCTTGCTTTGCGGTTCAGGCTGGCCCTGAGCTCACTATGTAGCCCAGGCAAGCCTCGAACTCAGCAATCCTCCTGTCTCTGCCTCCCAAGTGCTGGGATTACAAGCATGAGCCACCATGCCCGGCACTCCTCTCCATTTCTTTATTGATACATTTTTCCTTCTCCATTTCTTTATTGATACATTGTATATATCCCCATCATGATCACACTCAATATTGGGAATTCGTACCAGTATATGACATGATTTAATTTTCATTTTTCCCATCCCCCTATCCACCCCACAACCTAAATACATCAGCTTTGTTTACCTTTCGTGCCACTGTGGGAAAAGTCAGATAAAAATTATACAGCTGGGCCAGAGATTTAGCTCAGTGGTTCTGGCGCCTGCCTCGCAAGCGCAAGGTCCTGAGTTTGATCCCAGTAACCACATACAATGCTGGGTGTGGTGACTCACGCCCACCAGCAATCAATACCACATACCACAGTGCCAAGCGTGGTGGCTCACGCCTGTAATCCCAGCACTTGGGAGGCAGAGACAGGAGAATTGCTGAGTTTGAGGCATGCCTGGGCTACATAGTGAGCTCAGGGCCAGCCTGAACTACAAAGTGAGACCCTGACTTAAAAAAAAAAAAAAAGGATAAAACTATGTTTTCTAAACATAAAACAATAAATCTCATTTAAAATAGGATTTGGAATGTGGAGGAAAATGATAAGAAATCAAGTACTTTGGAACAACTATAAAGGTCACTTATTAATAGTTGACATAATACAACTCAGTTTATCCTCTATGGATCTTTCCCCGGTTTTTCTCCAGATGTGAGCAGCCATTCTTGAGCCCCAGTTTGTGGACTCAGAATGAAAACCTCCTTTGGACATTAACAATACACACTTTAAAGATGCTTGCCGTTGTAAGACCTTGCAGAAAAGAATCAGTACATGTGGGGTTTTTTCCTGCCACAGTCACAAAAATGATATTTGCTTTGATAACATGTGTTGTTATGAACAAGATTCTTTTATTTGGACTCAAAGCTAGGTTGTGCCACCTGAGATAATTCAGAAAGATACAGAATTCTCCAAAATAAAGCTGCAAACATGAAACTGCAGGAACTGTGCTCCTTATATCACCTCTTGTTCCTCCTGTTTTTCTAAATTATTCCAATTTCCCCTTCTCCTCTGTTGCTATCTGCAGAATAATTTACTCAGAATATATCCTTAGTAAGCACAATTATCATAGGCTTGCAAGTAAAATTTCTTTCTCTTCAAAGTTTTAGGGGAAAAACCCCTTAGCTAACACAA
Organism: Thryonomys swinderianus; assembly: GCA_004025085.1. Classification (NCBI taxonomy): domain Eukaryota; kingdom Metazoa; phylum Chordata; class Mammalia; order Rodentia; family Thryonomyidae; genus Thryonomys; species Thryonomys swinderianus. The sequence goes on along the minus strand of PVIC010019332.1, from coordinate 11,095 downwards.
AATTTTTTAAGCTTCCTCTAAAAATTACATCATTTATATATGTCAACTGGATGTTTAAGAACTCTGGATCTAAAAGCAAATGATGAAATTATTTCTACAAACCTACTGTCCACAGATCTTTCCCTGGATCTGCGGAATTGCAGTTTGGATTAGGAAGCAATAATGGAAAAACTAAGGCCAAATGATGTTGTTGTAGATGCCAAAGTGCAGCTTGAAGGAAAATACTGTGATATAAAGCCCTACTTTTAGGGGGATAAAAGCTTGCCAATTGCATGGCTAGTTTCTCAATATCAGCAGAATGCTATTCAAAATATTTAATAACTGAACTTGCAAGAGTCAGAAAGAGTACTCGGCGTATTAGGACACATGCCAGCCACCAGCCATCCTTACAGTGGCACCAGGGCACAGGCCTGAAGAAGAACTTACTTCCCCATCGCTGAACTGGTGCCACATTTGCCCCGGTCTCCGGGGTCCAGCGCCGACCCCATCTCCTTTCTCAGAACACAGACGCACCGTACAGCGCTCCCCTGCCCTCAGCTGCGCTTTCAGTGTCTGTTACCCATGATCAACCACAGGAGGAAAATGTGAAATGGAAAATTCCGTGAATTAACAAGTGATACATTTCAAGTTGAATGTGTGGTGAAGTCTCGTGCCATCCTGCTGTGCCCTAGGGGGATGTGACTCATCTGCTCCTCCGGATATCGGCGCTGTGTACCCTACCTGCCCGTTAGTCGTTTAAGAGCCATTCAGGGTATCAGATGGATTATTCTGGTATCGTAGTGTCTGTGTTCCAGGCCCTCTCGTTTTATTTAATTACGGCCCCAAACTGCAAGTGTTTTGAGCCTGGCAATTTGGATACAGTGAAAAGAGGCCATAAAGTGTTTCATTTAAGGGAAAAAAATGAAAGTTCTTGACTTAACAGGGAAATTAAGAATCATGATGAGGTTCCTACAGTTGAGGGTGTGAGCAGACCTCATAAACAGGGCTCGGTGTTGTCTTTAGGTTCCGATATCCACCGGGGGTCTTAGAACATGACCCCATGAGGACGGGGCATTTCTGTACTAAAGGTGAAAAGGCCTGGAAGCTGGGTCCCCTTAAACAGAACTTTGATTCTGTTTGATATCACCTTCCCAGCATCTGCTAAAACTAAAAAAAAAAAGAAAAGAAAAGAAAACCGAACAAACAAAAAAATCCCACCCAAATAACAGCACACACTGAACACAGTACAGCAGCAGAGCCTCACATTTCTGTGTGCATGAACCACTGGACATAGCTTCGTTTTGCATTTGTTTTCTCAGTTCGGAAGAGTGTTCACTGAGCTACATCTGCAGCTCTTTTTATTTTGAGACAAGTTCTCCCTGAGTCTCTAGACGTTTCACAGGCTAAGCCCAGACGTGGGATCCTCCTGCCTCAGCCTCCAAGAATGCTGGAAGGACAGCCACGTGCTACCACACCCTGGCCTCACTGGGAAATAATTCGTTCTCAATTTGCATGGTAGCTTCCAGTTCTGGTTTTAACGCACTGTACGTTTAAACTGAACCTGGAAGACAACAGATTCTGTTATGGTTTGAATCTAGAATGTTCACTCAAACTCTCAGGTAGGCGACTATGAGCCTGACCTGGAAAGGCAGATCTCCCTGCCTGGCTCCTCTCCACATTTCCAGCTGCCACGCACTGAACAGCTCTTTCCTACCAGGCCCTTCCACCTTTTGCCGCTGCCCTAGAACCAACCATCTTTGGCCTGAACCTACTGAAAACTCTGAGCCCAACTAACCCTCATCTTTTAAGTTTTGAATGTTGAGCTACTAAGAGAGATGCTCTTTAGTCTGAGGATCATAACATGCTGTTAATGTTTGGGGAGTGTATTAGCTTTTTAGGCCTAAGGCAACAAATTACCACAAAGTTGGCTTCAAATAAATATATCTGTCTCCCCTCACAGGTCTGGAGACCAGCAGTGTGAGTATAAGGGGGTCCGCGATGCCTCCAAAAGCTCTTGAGGGTCTGTTCTGTGCCTTCTTCCAGGCTCCAGTGACCACTGCCTTCCTGAGCCTGTCCCACCCTAGTCCGTCTATCCACACACAGCCTCCTGACCTTTAGTCTGTGTCTCTCCCGTGTGTCTTTAGGGAGAACACCTGGCACAGGATAAACCAGCTTCTTCCACCTGCACAGGTTAGGATGATCTCGGTATCTCACCGTCTTTCACTAAATCTGCAAAGCTCCTTTTTTTTCCCAATAAAGTCACATTCATGCGTGGTCAGAGATTTGACATAGATACCTTCCAGCGGGGCAGGGACACCATTCAACCCACTGCAGAGAGGACAAGAAGGGGAAAGGGCACAGCAACAGAAGGAAGATGGAATGGATGACTGGGATTCAAATCAAAGGAAAAACACTAAGGAAGGTTTAAAATTAAAAAAAAAATTAGAAAATATTTTCTTATGTCAAATTTATGTGATGGTTTTGACCCTGGTCCACTTTTTTGGATCCATCGCTTTGCCATGATTAGACCTTAATGTGTTCCACTGTGTCTTTTTCATAAGAGTTAAAGAATTTTAGGAGCATTCCCCAGATTCTACCCTCAACGGGGGTTTCCCTTAAGCTAAGAAGTGTCAGGCCACACCATGGTTCTCACATTCAAGTATGAGAGATTTTAAAGGCCCAGATACATACACTCTCCCTAATAGTGCAGGCTTTTGGAAAGCCCAGTTTTTAGCCTCTGCCCTCCGGAAGTAACACATACTTCCGGTCTAGTGGTTGCCCAACCTTGACTACTTCGAGCCCCACCACGAACTCTTTCTTTCTCGTCTAGGAGCGTCCTCTCCACACTGCAGCCACCCCCACCCCGTACCCGTGAAGATACAGATCACCTCTCCCAGGGGTCTCCTCCTTCGGCAGCTCTGTCCCTTCCTCATCACCGCAGAACTCCCTTCGCACACGGCTGCCGCTCAGATGTGAAATGCACTATCGTCCCTGGCTAATCCAGGTTCCAAATTTGCACCCATGCCCTTTCCTTGAGTGTATCCTCTTCCCCATTACATTTTCAGCTCCAAGAGATCAGAACCCCTGTGTCTCTGTGATTCACTCTAGAACCAAAATCTGCATTGCTCCACTAGGTCCTTAATGCTGCTGTTGGCTGATTCCTGCTGGCAGGAGCGGCTTCCCAAAACTTAGCATGCATCCAAATCACCTATTGGTCTGGTTAAAGTTCAGGTTATGAGAAAAAGCTTGAAATCTGCCTTGCTAAGAAAGTCCCAGGCCCCTGGGATCTGCTGAGTTTGGGGAATATATTTTGAGTAGAAAGGTCTGAGGATACCAAGAGATCTTCCACTTGAGTGTGTCCTCAAGACAGGATTGGGAGGAGATGGTCCAGCGGCCAAGTGATGCTGAGCATGGCGGGGAGGGTTCTCTCCCATTGAGAACACCTTCATCCGGGTAACATGTCCCTGCCAGCTATATAGGTCTGGTGTTGAGAAGCTCTGTTAGAAGTGATAGGCAGTGGTGGTGAGCCTATGGCGTGAGTACACAGCAAGCACACAAATCCCCCTATGGTGGCCTATAAACCACTTTGTCCACCATCGACTCAGCAGCATCAGAGCATCAGGTAACAGCACACCAAATGCAAACTCTGACCTTTCACTGAAAAGTGATCAGTATCATTGAAAACTCTATTATTGCATTTTTTTTTTTTGAGACAGGGTCTCGCTTTGTAGTTCAGGCTGGCCCTCAGCTCACTATGTAGCCCAGGCAAGCCTCGAACTCAGCAATCCTCCTGCCTCTGCCTGCCGAGTGCTGGGATGACAGGCGTGAGCCACCACGCCCGGCACTGTGGTATGTGGTATGGATTGCTGGTGGGTGTGAGTCACCATGCCCAGCATTTTATGTGGTTACCGGGATCGAACTCAGGACCTTGCACTTGCGAGGCAGCCGTCGGAACCACTGAGCTAAATCCCTGGCCCTATCGTTGCATTTTTTCCGTGTAAGATAAAGGTGTTAATGTGTGAGTCTTTTTTTTCCTAAACTAAGACCTCAGTATTTGGGTTTAATTGCAGTGTTGGCGCTTTGGAATAAATAAGTGGGTTTCGGATTGCAGTGTGGGCATCCATCTTCTCAAAAGTTGTCATTACTGTGACAGGCTGTTAGATTGTCCACCCCTTCAGTATTTTCTTCTCTTCCTTTTATAAGTGAAAAGAATCCCCACAATATTTGGTTGTTTTTGTTTGTTTGTTTGTTTTTTTGAGACAGGGTCTCGCTTTGTAGTTCAGGCTGGCCCTGAGCTCACTATGGTGCCCAGGCAAGCCGCCACGAACTCAGCAATTCTCCTGTCTCTGCCTCCCGAGTGCTGGGATTACAGACATGAGCCACCATGCCCGGCATTGTGGTATGCGGTGTTGATTGTTGGTGGGCGTGAGTCTCCACGTCCAGCATTATATGTGGTTACCAGGGATCAAACTCAGGACCTTGCACTTGCGAGGCAGGTGCCGGAACCACTGAGCTAACCCTCCAGCCCCCCCCACAATATTTGTTTTTTAGAGTGCTATAGGATAAGCATATTTCTTGCATGATCAGCAATCAAGTTTTTCCAATCAGCAGTTGCAAGATTCATAATTGAACCCTGAGTTTGGCTTAGGGAAGGAAATAACAAACACAGGCTCTGTGAAAGGCCCCTCTTAGCATCAAGACATTGTAGTAAGTACATCAGTAGGCTTTGCCGAGGGGGGTTGGACTGAGTAGGCTCAGAAGGAAACTCTGGGCATGTGTTCACCTCCGCCTTGCTGCTTGTTGAGCCAAGGTAGTGGCAGAAGCCTCCGGCTAAGGCCACTGTCTTCTGAGCTGCCACCAACACTAAGCACAGCGTATCCTGGTCCACCTAGCTTCTGTTGTAACAAAAGCAGACAACACTTCTCAGCTTCTGAAACTAATTCTTCCTGATTTCAGCCCAGGATACTAAAATTTGCATATCTTGTAGGAGCATCATGGCTTAGTAGAACTTTTTGTCATGACAGAAATGTGTTACAGCCATTTTCTCCTGATACAGTAGCCATTGACTGACGGAGCTGTAGACACAGGACTGGTGGCTGATACAGTGGAGGAGCTGAATTTGAAATGTCTCCCATTTAAATTAACTTCAATATAAATCATGACATGTGGCAAGGGGTACCATGTGTGCTAGCACTTAGGGAGGTCCCTTCAAGAAGAAAGATCATCAGACAGGAAACAGAGCTGTTCAAGGCAAGCCACAGGCCTGTTACACTCTTGAGTAAGGGTCAGTACTGTCAGTACATCCTTTGCTATCTGAGGCCAAGCTGCAGGCTGTGCCTGTGCGGTCCTGTGATACGCTCACAATGACAATCAGCCGATTAAGACAGGGACATGTGAAGCCCTTAGGTCTGGCTTAGTAGTCAGAGAGCGAATAAAAAGATCGCCTCAGGCTCAGTTGTTTTAAAAAGGCCAAGTGGGGTTTACACACGTCTCCTGTTCTGACCTGTAGGGCAGAGAGTCAAGTGGAAAAGACTTATAATTTTAAAAATACAGTTTAGCAAAGCTGTGATAAGCTGTCAGTGTGGCCCTTCCTCAGAAGGAGGACAGAGTTTGGACGTGGGGCCCGAGGTCTCCTACCTCCCCTCACTGCGCTCAACAGCACTGCACATGGCTCCTTTGTCATCGCTAGAATAAGGCTCGCGGTTAGCCCAGGACCCATGACGTGAAGCCGACATAAGCAGATACAGTGACATTTAGCTGTGACTGGTCTAGGGGAGAAAGGAGGCTTACTGGAGCCACGGGGCATGTCTCCCATCCTCCGCCGTCCACTTCTGTCCTTGCGCGTCCCCTAGGTAGACAGCGTTGCTGGTCATCTCACTTTCCTGGTGACTGAGTCCAAGTGCCACTCTTACTATGCTGATCGGACAGAACACTTCGCAGATGAGAAGTGGTAAAAATGACAGACTTGAAACGATCAGAAACACGTTTACATAGTGTAATTCAATTTCCCCAGTAGGGTGTTGACCCTTGTACCTGTGAGGTGGGCTGTCCCGGGAGAACTTGTCCAGTTGGAGGAGGAACCGTCAATGACCTGCCTTTTGTGGAAGTTCCAGGCCCGGAAATTTGCAGGATTCGTTTCGTGCAAGTTCCTGGGTCGAACTCAGGGCCTTTTGCATGTTAGCAAGCGCTATGTTACGGAGCTACATCCTGTTTGTTTCCAGTTGTGTCTTGAGACAGAGCCTTGACAAGTTGTCCCAACTGGTGTCAAACCTGTGATCATTGGAATTATGAGCTTGGACCACTAGGCCCAATATGATAGTGTATTCTTTAACTGTTGCTCTGTGGTAAACTGGAACACAGGGCAAGATTGTGATTTGGAAGGAATGAGGTGCAGGCTTGGAGTTGGGTACTCCGGCTCTAAACGCCCGTTTATTTATGGTTTGCGAGGTGGTGACTTGGGGAGTTCATTAACTACAGATTTCTAGGCCCTACACTGACCTACTAATCAGGAGCTCAGGGATGGGAGCCCTAAATTCTCTATTTTTAAAATAAACATTGAAGGTAATTGTGTTAAGAGACTTTTAAGCCCAAGTTCTCTGAGATATGATTTAGCCTTGAGTCAGGACTGTGTGTGAATTGGTGGCTTATTAGACATAATGTGACTTTAAAAGACAAAGCACACAGAGCAAGTCAAGGCTCAATGATTTTGTAGCTGTTATTATTACCGAGCCACGGATTTGCCTTATTTTGGACGCTGCTCTCTGGAAATCTCTGAGGATGACAATCGCCTCGCTTAGCCTGAGTCTTCTTGCTGAGACAGCTGGAGACCATTCAGCCAAATCAGCTGTTATCTCGGAGTTGCACGGTGTTGTTTCTGGGTCTGGATGAAAGCGCTCCTTTCCTTTTTACTGTCCACGTGCGTGACCCAGGTGCAAGGTCCCCTTTGGCTTGGGGCAGGAGAGGGATTTCTTCTGGGGAAAACATCAATTAGACTGTAACAGGTTGTCTGCCCCCAGGGACAGTTCAGGGTATGCGTGGGGCCCAGCAGAAGAGGTCGTTTGTTTGGGCCACAGAGGCCAGAACACCCGGGGTCAAAGCAGCTGCTTGCTGTGTGGTACATCGCGCTTTCCTTTGGCAGCCTGAGGCTGGAAGAAAAGGCGGGGGGCGGCGGGGAGGGTTGGCGCGGTGCCTGGGCCCAGAGAGCCAAGGTAGCCGCACAGCCGGCGGCTGCAAAACTGCCCAGAGGTTCCCGGAGGGGTGGGGCTGCCCGGGAGGGCGCGCGAGGCCCGGGGGAGCGCGGGGGTGGGCGGCGCGGGAGCGCTCGCCGCACCGCGCCGCGCGTCTCGGACCCTCCTCCGCCCGGGGCGCAGGGCGGCGGGCCGCGAGGTCCAGACCCCTCCCGGCGCCGCCCCGTGACCCGCCCCGCCGCGGTGGCCGGGTGTCGCTTGGCGGGGGCGGGGCGGCGCGGGTCATGCGGGCGGCGCCGAGGGGCGCGGGGGGGCAGCGCCGGGCCGCATGGCGGAGCCCGGGCGCGCCGCGAAGCCGGCCAGGTTTGCGCTCCGCTCGGCGCGCTGCAGGGAGGGCGCGGTGCCAGACGCGAGCGCCGAGAAGCCCAGAAAGAAAGCTTTTTATTTGCTGAGAATGAAGCCCCCGAAGGAGCCCGCCCCCAACAACAACAACAACGTGTCCTTTGTGATCCACTGTCAGCTGGGCAAGGAGATCAAACATATTTGCAGCAACTGCAGTCGGGGGGAGGACGCCCGGGACGGTGAGTGCGGGGCGGCGGCGGGCGGGCGGGCGGGGAGGCCACGGTGCGGGGCCCCCTCGGCTGCCGCCGGGTCTGCTGCCTGAGAGCTGCGGGGACAGCGCCCTCTCCCCAGCCACTACCCCGGGCGGCACTTTGCCAAGTGCCACCGGAGCCCAAACCAGCTTGCAAGCGGGCACGTACCGTGGCTCTGTCTGCCCCCACCCGGAGAGAGACTTGAAGCAGTCAAAGGAACAACTCTGTCATTTTTATTTGGGAAGATGGAGCGTTCGAGGATTTGTTCGTGGCAACATTGTTAGCTTAAAAAAAAAAAAAGTCACACCTGCCTTTTTCCTTCCACGGGCTCCGTAACTGTTTCCCTCTCCGTGCGTTATGATTGGGTACAGGGTTTGCATTGTGGAGAGGGGCTTCCTTCCGGTGGGTCCACTTTGCCGAGATGATTGGCCCGGACCCCCGCGGCGAGAGACTTGTGGAGTTGTGGAGTGACGCGTGTGGAGTAGAATGTGGCTGTGGTTTTGGGAGAGCTCTAGCCCATCCTCCCTGGACTGATGCCTGCTGGCCGGCATGCGGAGGGCAGGGACGGGCTGCGGCGGGGTCTTCCGGCTGAACCTGGATGTGTGCTGCGGCTAGAGTTCCCCCAGATCAACGCAGAGTGGGCTGGCGAGGTGACTCAGGGGAGAGGGAGCCAAGAAGGAGGGACGGAAGCAGGGGGAGCCTCTGCAGATGTGGGCGCGCCTCTGGGGCTGCGCTGGCAGCAGCCTGCACCCCGCGGAGGAGCCAGGAGCCGACTGGCAGGGCCAGGAAGGCTGGGAAAAGTTTTAGGCAGCCTATTTTACAGGGAGTGGTAGCTGCCGGCCGGCTTGAGGCTCCGCTTCTCGCTTGGCCGGCGCACCTGCTTGGGCAGGCAGATTTCCCTGTCAGCAGGCGGGCTCCCCTCCGTCCCTGAAGAAGAACAGATACTGCTCACAATCTCTCCGTTCTTCCCGGCCTCTGAAGTGCAAAGTAATGAAATGACGGCGGGCCGGCTAATGTCTTCTTAAAACCAGAGCCCTGATAGCTAGCGTGATTATAGTTTTCTTTGATTAAACTGCAAGAGAAGCTATGCAACAGGGATTCTCGCTGCACCCAGAGGGAAGCCAGGACGGTGCTGGAGGCAGGAGGCAGAGGAGAGCTGTTTCTGTCAGGTGTGGAGGAAGACAGCATTTCCAAGCCTCACACGCCTAGTGCGATGTGTTTGATTGTACTGCTGTGTAAGTCAAGGACACGAGGAGTTACAAGTACAGCTGGGCTCAGCACATGATCTGAAGCAGGATCTTCCCCATGCTGTGTAGTAGAGCAGGAGATGCAAGCTCTCTTAGCTGTCATATGGCACACTGCTGGCCATATGACGGGCCGCTTCCCAGCCTTGGGAGTTTATTTCGATTAGTATCTAGATATTGCTGCAGTGAGGAAAGGTGTATGTCTACATTCAAGAGTGTATGTTTCCACGTGTCACAGTTAAATATGGGTGTGCTGTTCATGAGGACAGGCGTGTATTTTCACCTATAAAAATTATTTCTTATACCACATCTGCAGCCCCAAACACTTTAGGATATGTAGTTGTTCACATGGCAAAGGATGGGTGGCTGGGGAAACTGTCATAGCGCCTGATTTCTTGGCTGGCCCCCATACCAATAATCCTCCTGTTGAAAGCATGGCACACCCGTGTACTATCATAAATAGAGTGCTGTACTTTAACCTTCTTCCTTCTATTGTCAGAGTTTAAAGCGGACCCACCCCTTGTAAAAAGGAAGGAAGTTCAAATAAATTTCACTTTTCCCAAAGATTAACATTCCAGGATTGTTTGTAATGAAGTGTTCTGGTAGATAAATTCTCTAGAAGCTATTTGCAATTTAAGTGAATTTTTTTCTGTATCCCAGGAACTCCAACTATTTTAAAGAAAATGTATGGTTAGGATTTTATTATTGCAGATAGATTTCCCCCAGTGGACCTGTTTCGGGGTTCACTAGAGAAATATGTTTCTCACTGTGAGGCACACCTGTGTTGGGTCCAGGATGGTAACTGTTTTAGGTTCTCCACTCCAGACTGAGCAGGCTGTACATTGGCAGTCATGGAAAATTCTGGTCAGATTGGAAGCCTTCACTTGACATTTCACACAGGTATTGATCACTGAGTTTCTCTCATTCGTAAGTTCCTTGCATATCAACTGAGATTTTTTTATTCTCTTGCTTGTTGTAGAGCTGGGGATCAAACCCAAGGCCTCAGACATGCCAGGCAAGCATGGCACTCCGGAGCTGTCCCTTCAGCCTCCTGCCAATTATCTTGAACAGACTTAAAGCTTATTGTAATAACTTTCCATTTAAAGACAATCACTATTCAGCTTACGTAGAATAAGTCTCAAAGAAAAAAATTCTTGACAAGTTGAGTAGTATGTAAAAAGTGAAATTACATTTTATTATCTTTTTACTTGAGCATTAAAAACAAATTCTTTGCATCCACGAACTAGTATTAAAGATATTTTGCTGGCATGTGGTTCTGTATTTTTGAAACAGACTATAGACTATGATTCACTATACACTAAAGGGCAGGATAGTTTGTGCATACTTTCACCTTTGCCATTTGGTTCAAAGCTGAAACTATTTTCAGGTAAGAAATCAAATTTATACGATACTTTGATAGTAAAGGCCACAAAGAAAATATAGATGAAACAAAGATTAATGGTATTTCCCAGATGGCCATCAAGTTGATTTTTTTAAAAATGGCTTTTTGTTTCTGCTATCGACACTGAATGTAGACAACTAGGTATTGTGTTGTGTGTTCACACCTGTGTGGGTATTATACATGTGTGATCTCAATAAGCAAATTTTATTCAATGGTTAGAAATTAGAAAGGACTGCAGAATTTCCTGGTACTTTTTTTTTTTTTAATTTTACCCATTTGACAGCAAAGCCAATGGTAGATGAGAAAAAAATTATACCTAAGTGAATTAGAAGTTGTGTTCTTTGTGAAACTATAAAAAAGGCTAAATCATTACCAAATTTTTATACTAGAAGAAATAGAATATGATTTCATTTATTGGTTAAAATCAAGTTTAGAGGAAAATGTACCCTGGAAAGCAAGGTATTTCTATTTGTAGTTTCATGCACATTTTCTTTTCTCATTGGATTCCTTTCAAGTCTATTAATAGTGAGGAATTCTTTTAGGAAATATAGTTAATTAATATAATTAATTATTATTAGATGTGGACCGAGGGTGTCACTCAATGGTGGTAGAATGCGTGTTTAGCATGCATGGGGCCGTGGGTTCAGTCTCAGTACCAAACCATACTTAAAAAATAATTATGTTTATGTC
>PVIC010019331.1:0-30643 GCA_004025085.1 Thryonomys swinderianus | reverse complement strand
AACTCAGCAATCCTCCTGTCTCTGCCTCCTGAGTGTTGGGATTACAGGCGTGAGCCACCATGCCCAGCACAACACTCAATTTTATATTTTATGTAAACAATCACTCAATTTTATGTTAAACAGCTCTATATTCAATGTATTTTTAGAAGAGATTCTTTGAGATACATGTTATTAATCTCATCTAATATTGTTTGCTTCTCTCAGTGCTTTAAGAATGTAATATTGGGTTAAATTCTTAAAATTTAGTTTTCGTAAATCTTAAAAAGAGAACGTCAAAAAATTAAACAAAACTAAGAAACCTTTAGCTTCACAGGCTAAAATAAGAAAATAAATGAAATTGGTTAACATTACTATTGATTTCAGGAAAGTAAAAAAGGTTACCAAAAAGTACCATAAATGATTATATACTACAAATTTTAATTACCTGTATGAAATGGACCAATTCCTAGAAATACAAAAATTAGCAAAACAGAATCAGAAAGAAAAAGGAAATTTGAGTAGACCTATAATTAGCAAGGAGAAGTATAATAAAACTTCTGCACAGAGAAAAGCCTTGAACCAGATGGCTGCACTGGTAGATTCTGCCAAACATTTAAAGTACTAATACCAACCCCTCTCAGACTCTTCAAAAACACTGAAGTGAATTAAGTCCAGTAATACCTCCTAACTCTCACAAGGCTGGCATTACTCCACGGTGAAAGCCAGACACAGATCCTACAAGAAAACAACAGAGGCCATGCCCTTCATGAATGCTGACGCAATTCCTCACCCTGCAAACCAAACTCAGCAACGCACTTAAATGGATTTACACTTAAAAGGACAAACAGGCAGGACCAACTCTTGGGAGTGCAAGGATGGTCCAGCATGTGGAAAATCACTATAATACCACATTAATGGACAGAAAGGAAAAAAAATCATCCCAAGATGCAGAAAAATCACTTGACAAAATTGAATGCCCTTTTGTGATAAAACACAGGATCCTGGAAGGGGAGGAAATTATCTCAGTATAACAAAGGACATCTGTGAAAGACCCATGGCTAAATCACAAGACTGGTGAGAGACCAAAAGCTTTTCCTCTAAGAGCAGCAACAAGGATGCACACACTCACCTCTACTCAACAAGGGTCTGAAGGTTCCAGTCGGGCAAGGAAAGGAAATCAAAGGCACCCAAATTGGAAAAGAAGTAGAATTATCTCTGTTTGCTGATGATATAATCTTAAATATGCAAAATTTCTGAAGATACATGAAAAACTATAGTAGAATCAACAAATATAGCAAAGTTGAAGGATACAAAAACAGTTCCGTTTCTCTAACAATGAGCAATTGAAAAGATATCAAGACAAATTCATCTATAGTGGTATCAAGAACAAAACCCTTAAGAATCAACTTAATCAAGTAAATGAAAGCCTTGAACAGCAAACCCTGTAACTACTGCTGAACGATATTAAAGGTGACAAAATAAATGGAAATACATCTTGTATTACGGTCTGTATTAGAATAAATTTTGTTGAGATGTCAATATCACTCAAAAGTCATCTACAGATAATCAGGTCCCTATAAAAATTTCAGCAACACTTGCAGTAATGGAAAAACCCATTTCAAAATTCATATGCCATCTCAAGGAACCCAAGCAGCCAAAAAAAATTTGAGAAAACAAAACAAGATGCTAAGAAAACTAGACAGTCACACAGAAGAAGTTACACCCTTATCTTATACCACAATAAAACTAACAGTGGGTCAAACACCTAAATGTGTTTTACCACTGAAGAATTAAAGTTACAAAATCCTTAAATGAAACCATAATGGAAAAGCTTCATGACATAGGATTTGGTGATGATTACTTGAGTATGACACCAAAAGGATCAACAAAAGAAAAAATAATAGATAAACTTGATTTCTTCAAACTTGAAAACATTTGTGTATCACTAGAGCATTATCAAGACAGCTGAAAGGTCACCTGCAGAATGGGAGAACACATATCTGATGAGGGGTCAACACTTGAGATATATAAAGATACATAAAGAACAACAAAATAATCCAATTCAAAACCTGGGAGCTGGGCTTGGTGGTACACACCTTTAATTCCAGCACTCTGAGAGCCTGAGGCAAGAGGATTCAAATTAAACTCAACTCTGACAATTTAGTAACTTAGCACAGATCTTGTCTCAAAAATAAAAAGTGGCTGAAGATGTGGTTTAGGGCAAAGGAATTTGATTCAATCCCTGGCAACAAATAAAAGACAGACAGAGGTCTTTAACAGATATTTCTCCAAATAAGATGCACAAATGGCCACAAACACAAGGGCAGATGCCCATTACCACTAAACATTAGAGATACACAAATCAAAACCACCAGAACACCTACTATTCAGTACAAAACAAACCATGAAAGAACAAAAGCCTCCAGAAAACAAGTCTTAGCTAGGATGTAGAGAACCCTTAAGCATTGCTGCAGGGAAGTAAAATGGTATAAACACCGTGGAAAATGCTATGGTGGCACCTCAAAAACAAAACAAACTGTAAAAAAACACACACACAATCTGACAATTCTACTCCTGAATTATTTACCAGGAAAGCAAGTACTCAAGCAGTACTTGTATACTCACATTCACAGTATATTATTCAAAAGAGACAGACACAACCCAAACATTCATCTTCAGTTGAATGGATAAATAAATGCGTCTGCAATGTATAAAACTTATCATTCTGCCTTAAATAAGATCTTGATACATATGATGTGTATGACCTTTGAGGACATGATGATAAATGAAATATGTCAGATACAAAAGGAAAGACATTATATGACTACTTATCTGAAGTAACTACAGTAGTCAAATGCACAAAGGCAGAAAATAGAATGGCTGGTGGCTGGAGTTTGGGTAGGTGAGAAGAACGGGGAGTATTATTCAGTGGATACAGAGTTTCAGATTGGGATGATGAAGAAATTGTGGAAATGGACAGGTGCCTAACAATATGTACTTAGCACCACTGAACAACAGAGCATCTAAAAACAGGTTTAACAGTAAATTTTGTTATGTCTTTATTACTTTACTACATTAACAAAAATAATCCAGGTATGGATGCTTACAAGTGAAAAGTTTGCAACTGCCTATGATCTCTTCCCTTCCAAGGTTCTGGATTGTATAGCATATATAGAATCACAGTAGACACTGAGTTCACACAGCAACATGGTTTTTATCAGCAGCAGGGGGCTGTCTGGTAAAGCTGAGATGGACAAAGTATCATAAATTTGGGCCCAATGTTACCACGGGACAGGATCAAAGATCTACCTTGACTGATGCAGGCTGGCCTGCTGAGGTATAGAGACTTACCTAAATTACCCTATAAACCTGGACCACAAGCTTCCTTGTATGATCATGTATGTACAGAACCTAGGTAGAAAGCCAGGGAGCATGCCACTTCACAGACCTCTGGACAATGGGTCTATGAAGTAAGTGAGCCAAGAGTGATTCTGAAGAGAACAAATGCAAAATGCCTTTACACAGTGACCTCACTCAAATTTTCAGGATCTTACCAACTAGGTAAACTCCACTTTCTCTCTGGGTTGGGCAGAGCAGCAGTGGGGGAGGATAGAAAGCCTGGCACTATTTTACCCTCCTGTCTAGCATAAGGAGAAAAACACAAATGCCTTCCTTCAGACCCAAACATTAGAATAATAGAGTTCTTTTTGGCATCTCAGTAATGCCTATGGACTTACAAGGAGCAATATATTATTATTCACTCTTTCTCTTTGTGTAATGAGGGTCCTACATATTTATTACATACCTCTGATTTACTCCTCTCATGATGCTAGTTGGTGACCAGAGAGGCAGCTGAGCCGTGAGAATGACACCTAGTAGAAACTGATTTGGCTTCTGCACATCTGGATGAGTGGAAGTGTCTGTCTGACTCAGAGTGTACAGCTGGTCACAGGCAACTCGACGGATCTGAGATTATGAGATAGATGGTACAGACTATTTGTCAGTTAACAATTTAGAGGTGCTTAAAGGCGTTTATTTCCAAAATTTCACACTATTTATTAATTCAAGTTACTGAAGGACAATAAAAAGGGATGAATGTTCCAATTTTTAATGGTAAAGATTATAGTGAATAAAAAGGCTAATTAGAAACAAGTGTGGTTTGGGAACTAATTTCACAAATTAATCTATGATTCTGCCCTAATAATCATGCTTATAATTAATGTAAATATAAAATTTTTCAAGTATTTAAAAAAGTGTCATGTAAAAAGTCAGAATTATGGGGCCGGAGGGTTAGCTCAGTGGTTCCAGTGCCTGCCTCGCAAGCACAAGGTCCTGAGTTCAATCCCCGGTAACCACATACAATGCTGGGCATGGAGACTCATGCCCACCAGCCATCAATACCACATAACACAGTGCTGGGCGTGGTGGCTCACGCCTGTAATCCCAGCACTCAGGAGGCAGAGACAGGAGGATTGCTGAGTTCAAGGCTTGCCTGGGCTACATAGTGAGCTCAGAGCTGGCCTGAACTACAAAGTGAGACCCTGTCTCAAAAAAAAAAAAAAAAGAAAAGAAAAAAGTCAGAATTATGTAATGGAAGTTCATGCTTTGAAGGTGATTTTCCTGACTCTGACCACACGTTGCTGTTTACTGTCAGCTGTTTATGTAAGGTCTGAGTGCTGAACACTGGCTAGAACATTCTGGATGTTATAAGCAAACATTAAACACATCATTCATCTCATAACTTCTGGTGGGACAAGGAGAGGGTGGCAGAAGACAGGGAATATAGTTGAAACAGTCACTTTTCTTTCTGAATGGCTGTGGTCCCTTTGCATGACACCCTAACAAGGTCGAGTGCCACTTTCAGTCTTCCCCACAATGCCACAGGTTATCTACCGCAGCTCACAACAGAACATGATCAAAGGAATGTTTCTCTAAAAGTAATGTAGAAAATCCTTACCTCAGCACTTGGTGATCCAAGTAGAATATCAATGATAAAATCAGCAACACAGGGCAAGTTATAGAATGATGCTAATGATAAGAACAAGGAGAATAGGGAAGAAGGTATTAAATTAGATAACACTTTCCCAAAATTTTTGGTAGTTTCTTTAGCTCAAGCAGAAATTTACCTTTCCTTTTAAGATGGAATTTAAATTGAGGGCCAGGGATTTAGCTCAAGTGGTACCATGCCTACCTTGGAAGCACAAGAGTCCAAGTTCAATCCCCAGTACCACAAAAATGAAGATGGAATATAAATTGAGGACCTTCTACAATTGCTTCTATGTCTTTCCATTTACTTAATGAAATTTAAGTCCTATCTTAATCATCCTTGTTGCCACAATTGGCACAATGCCAAGTATAGGATAAATATGTCTTGTTTTGATAAACTATTAATACTTGTGACTAAAATTATGTACTCCCAAATAAATTATAAATAATAGTTTGAAGAGAAGCTACATTTTATCTTGATTTGGACCTTTCTTTCTTTCTTTTTTGAGACAGGTCTCGCTTTGTAGTTCAGGTTGGCCCTGAGCTCACTGTGTAGCCCAGGCTGGCCTTGAACTCACAGCAATCCTCCTGCCTCACTGGGATTACAGGCATGAGCCATCATGCCTGGATTTTTTTTTTTTTTAAATACCAAGGAACCACCAATGCCATTTTATGTTGATTTGAAAACATTTCTGAACAATTTAATGAAAATCAAATTAAGCATATGGCATAGGTTTTTGAAGCATTTTCATAATGACTTAAAGTTCCCTCATGTAAAACTTCAAAAGCGTTTTTGTTCACAGAAAATAATTTAAGACACTATTTTAATGTTCCATAAATGTCTAACTTCATCTTTACCTTGTTTCATGTAATTAGTTTGGCTGTACTAAAAATATAGACTATAATGGTCACCAATTTCATAGTTACCAGTGTGAAATTGGTACTAATAGCTGAGATGGGGGCTCCTTTGTGTTGGTACAAATTTTTTTTTTTTTTTTTTGCTTTTTGAGACAGGGTCTCGCTTTGTAGTTCAGGCTGGCCTTGAGCTCACTATGGTGCCCAGGCAAGCCGCCACGAACTCAGCAATCCTCCTGTCTCTGCCTCCCGAGTGCTGGGATAACAGGTGTGAGCCACCACGTCCGGCATTGTGGTATGCGGTATTGATTGTTGGTGGGCATGAGTCTCCACGCCCAGCATTATATGTGGTTACCGGGGATCGAACTCAGGTCCTTGCGCTTGCAAGGCAGACACCGGAACCACTGAGCTAACCCTCCGGCCCTGTGTTGGTACAAATTTTTAAAGTGAAGTACTACATTGCACTCTTGGTTCTGCCCTACAGTGGGCCTATTACACATCAGACTGCACTTGGGTGCTGGAGATCCAACAAGAACAAGGGACAAGTCCTTTTATGGAACTTCAAAATTAGTTGAGGAGGGAATGATAGCAGTAAACATGAAAAATACTAAGTTGTACCATATATTAAAATAAGGTAGGTAGCAGAAGGCAGAGCTGTATAATGATTTGGGCAGTCCTACAGGAAAAGAAGGGCTGTTATTTTTTAAAAAGGTGGCCTGGGGATATGTCACCAAGATGATACATAAACAAAGACTTGTATAAGATGAGAAAGAGAGCTAGCTGAACAGTATGGAGGCCGGTAAGTGAGGGGAGTGTATAAGGTATGGCCGCCAGCAGGACAGAGAATGGACTCAAGGTGAAGACAGTTAAGAAAGTATTGGCTTTTACTCTGTGAATTGAGAGGCCACTGGAAGGTGTTTAAGTAGTGACACACTCAACTTATACATAAGACTACTGTGTGGATAATAAACTGCAAGGGCAGAAGCAGGGAGATTAGTTAGGGCACCTACTGTTATCATCCAAGTAAGAAATGATGGCATGTCAGAAGTTCTAAGAGCAAAGGTGGAAAGAAAATATGCTGATAGACTAGAAGTAGCGTGTGAAAAAAGCAATCAAAGGTGACTCCAAGGCTTTGCCCAGAGAGACTGGAGGGTTGAAATTGCTGTTAAGTTGGGAAAATTCTTGAGTGAGAAGTGTAAGGTAGGAACTCAGTATTGGACAGGTAACATCAGGTAATGTCAGGGCAATAGTCCAGGGCACAGATTTATGCTCAGGTGCCATCACTGTCACATCTAGATGGAATTTAAACTGTGAAATTGGAGAGTGCAGTCTGAGTGGGGACAATGAGGACTGAGCCCTCAGTGCTGTAATGCTGAACAATGATTAGCATTAGCCCTACTTTCCTAAGCCAATAATAAAGGCAAAGGAAAAACCTTAAGTGTCATAATTTCTAATAACAGTTATCAGAAATTGCTATCTAATTCTAATTTATAATTTATGAGCTAGCAACATGGGTTTTTTAATTCTTTAGGCAAGTAGTAAGCTCCTCTGGGCAAATATGTTCCTGCAACACCTCCTGTGGAACCTCAAACACAGAAGATGCTCGTACACACTTCTTTGGAAAGATCAATTCTGGCACTATTCCTTACCTATCCTCATGCAACTTTCCTCATCTTTTCATTTCTTTTAATATGATCTTATCTGTGAAGTAATGTAAATAATTTCCAACAGGAACCAAGATTTTCCCTGAAAGAAATTAATTGCAAATAAGCAGCCTCCTCTTACCTAATTGCTGGCTCCGAAGCTGCAGGCATGTAACAAGAAGAGACAATGCCTCTCCGGCAATCAGCGAGTCTTTGGTGGAGACAGACTGTTGCCGAACACAGATTCCTGCATGCAGGGCTACTGGTTCTCCTTCACTTCCAGAGCTACAATTGCTTCCTGAAAGTAAAAGCACAAGTTTACCAAGGACCCTTATAGGTACTGTTAGTATTTGAGTACCCTTTTAGTATGTGCTTCAGTACCCTTGTGTGACATTAAGTACTTCAAGAAACCATGTTTGTCTAAAATATTAAGTGATTTAGAGTATTCTAAAGAGATTCAGGGTATCTGAAACACCCTATCTGCTTTACACTTAAAACACACTTGCAGGAATTCAAAATACCTTCAGAAGGCAAAACTATTCCAAGTGACAAAATAAAAACAGTGTAATTACAGAACACGAGGGAACTTTCCTGAATTAACAGAAATGTTTTTTATCTTGTAACTTGGTATCAGTGGGTTCTATGTACTTTATAAAACCTAAAAACACTGTAGACTTCACACTTCTTCACTTAACTATATAGCCAAAATTTTAAGACCTTTTTTTTCCTACTCTTGAGCTCTTTACAAAAACATAGAGCAGGAAAACCACACAAAGCTAAGAAATAAAGTAATAAAAAGGCCCAAAGGAAAACAACATGTCAAAGAAAGGAAAGAACTGTTTTCTAGGTCAAAATTCTGATGAACTTATGTTCATCTATAATTATCGTCCTATTTGTTTCCCTCATTTATTCATTTATTATTCCCTCATTTATTTATCATGTATAGATGCTTTCTCTCCTAAACTATGAGACACAGGAATGTGTGTAAATACTATGCCTGATGAATTTTTACTCGTGCTCAAAAGCAAGAATAAAGGTTCTGGGCCGGAGATTTAGCTCAGTGCTTTCAGCACCTGCCTCACAAGAGCAAGGTGCTGAGTTCAATTTCTGGTAACCACATACAATGCTGGGCGTGGTGACTCATGCCCACCAGCAATCAATACCACATACCATAGTGCCGGGTGTGGAGGCTCACGCCTGTAATCCCAGCACTCGGGAGGCAGAGACAGGAGGACTGCTGAGTTCTAGGCTTGCCTGGGCTACACAGTGAGCTGAGGGCCAGCCTGAACTACAAAGCGAGACTCTGTCTCAAAAAAAAAAAGGCTCTTCCCTTCTTGTGATTCTGAAAAAAACCTACATGTGGATGACTCTTACAGCCCTTTTCTACCTACATTTTGGTTACTGTCCCTTTGAAATTAGTACCTGAACTGCTGAGTCTATTTCGAATTCCAGCAGGAAACAGGGAGTTACTTTCTTTAATTGGTTGACTACTCCCAACGAGGTCAAGTCGTCCTGCAGCCGCAGCCCATGATAATCTCATGAAACAAGCCACAGTAGAAGTGAAATCATTTACTTCCATAGTCTAAAGAAGTGTGGAAAGGGTGTTATGAGAAAAGGCACTTGTGCACATGAACACTATTCTAAGGATATCTGTAGCTTCAAATTTTTTTTTTGAGACAGGGTCTCGCTTTGTAGTTCAGGCTGGCCCTGAGCTCACTATGTAGCCCAGGCGAGCCTCAAACTCAGCAATCCTCCTGTTTCTGCCTCCCGAGTGCTGGGATTACAGGTGTGAGCCACCACGCCCGGCTGTAGCTTCAATTTTGTGAGACTCTTTTCTTTCCAAGATCATTCAGAGGGACAGTGTTTTTCATGCTAACACACTGTTCAGACTTTAAGTCTCTGCCATCTGGGAGATAAGAGCTCTCTGGCTTCAAATGGCCCTTCACCAATTTGGATTTTGCAGTTTCCCTTTTCCCCACACTACAATTTGGCCTCTGTGGACTATCCAGTGACCTTGTACATGACCTTTGGTTTTGTTTCTAACCTTGCCCCTGCTCTTCTTTTTGTGTGGACAAGTCTCCTTTCTCCATGTCCAAACACAATCTTGTTTTCAAGACCCAGCTTGGATGCCGCCAGCACAAAATCATCCCTGACAACACTGGCAAATCGATCACTCTACTCGCTGTGAAGGCCTATACAGCATTTTGCTTTTGTAGTCCTACAATACTCAATGCCTCCTACCTTTCTGGTATTTCTGCACTAGCTGCCTCTTACTTACCATTATTTCCTTGAAAACAATATTAATGCCTTCATCATTTTTATATCCACAGAGCCCCTTTTCCCAAGCAGGGTGTTCTAGGAGATACTTACTAATTCTTAAATAAACTTACTTGTATTGCAACTCGAGCAGCAGGGATGATTTCCTCGACCCTGATAGAAGACCTATCTGATACCGACAACTGTCGATAGGATGACTTTTCTGGAGTACCGCATAAAGACATCTGTCTGTTTGTCTGCCGGCTGACATTTCGGAATGGACGAGAAGCAAGAGCTTCTATGCCATCCTTGGTGAGGTCTTCATCTAACAACGTGGGCATTGTTTGTCCAACAAGTAAAAATCTTAAAAAAAAAAAGCTGGATTTACTCAAGGTCATTTTTTTTTAAATTGAATCTTTATTGGCACATTTTAAACATCATGATCACTCTCAACACTGACACTTTGTACCAGTATGTGACATGACTTAATTCTCATTTTTTCCCCTGCCCCTACCTACCATACAAGCCCCCACTCCTATATATGTAAACTTTGTTTCCTTTTTTAACCATTACATTTTTTCTTTCCCCTTGCTACTTTAAACCCCATTTCCCTTTGAATATTATTTCACAGTACCTATCATGCATTCTAGAACTCATCTATAGTTTCAGTTTCTCATACCAGAGAAAAGATACGATATTTACACATCTGTGACCTATTTATTTCACTTATGAGTATGTCCTTAAGGTACGTCCATTTGAGTATAAATGACTCAAAATTATCATTTTTTATGACAGAGTAATACTCTATTTTATTTTTAAAAAAACCACATCTTCTTTTCCCAGTCTAGAGTTGAGGGGCATTTGGGTTGTTTCCAAGATTTACCTTGAATTCCCTTGCTGGGGATACACACAAAAGAATTCTAAGATTCATATCACAGTGACATATATGCAACCATGTTTATAGCTGCTCAGTTTGTGATAGTTAAATCTTGGAAACAACCCATTTTTCTTTTTATCCAGGTCCTTTTGTAATATTCAAAATGCTAATTTAGGAAGAAAAAGGAAGTCAAGCATTGCCTTATAAAACTAATACAATAAGCAGGTTTACACACCTTGCAAGTTGCAGACAGATAGAATAAACACCTTGCCGTGTCTCGTAGTCTACTTCTGATGGGATAGAATCCCTCTGCATGACATTTACAACCAAACTTTGAAGAAAAGGAAAAAGCAGTATATAAAGACTTCTATTTTTTCACAGGATGTGTTTTGTAATTAATATAACTGGCTCATAAATGTTCTTGGTTACTTTTTATAAGATCTTTACATATAAATGAAATATGCTATAATTTCTCACGATAAATACATCCCTTCTGGTTCATTACATATATACTGCTGGCTTATCAAGAAGACATCCAGAGATTTAGTTCAGTGGTTCCGGTGCCTGCCTCTCAAGCGCAAAGTCCTGAGTTCGATCCCGGTAATCACATACAATGCTGGGTGTGGTGACTCATGCCCACCAGCAATCAATACCACATACCACAGTGCCAGGCATGGTGGCTCACACCTGTAATTCCAGCACTCGGGAGGCAGAGGCAGGAGGATTGCTGAGCTTGAGGCTTGCCTGGGCTACATAGTGAGCTGAGGGCCAGCCTGAACTACAAAGCGAGACCCTGTCTCAAAAAAAAAAAAAAAAAGAAGAAGACATCCAGGACAGTGATGAGATGGCTCGCCTTCTCACGAACTGCTCTGAGTTCACTGAACAATGGCTATCACAGTACCCACAGAACTATCACTTAAAAAACATATCCAAATCAGGTATAGTCAAGCCTATTTACAAGTTCACCTACACCCTTGCTTTCTAACTGCTCCTCTTGTTTCCATTCTTGCCTCTTTACCCTCCAAATCTGTTCTCAAAAAGATCAACCAGAGTGGTCTTTCTACAATGTGAGTCAGATCACGGACCTCCTCTGCACACAGTTCCGCAATGGTTTCCTATACGGAAGAAAAGCAACATCTGTACAGCAGCCCATCTCCCGACCTCTGGGATCTGTACAATGTCACGCCCCAGCTCTGTATCTCACTCACTCAAGCCTCAACCACCCTGGTCTCCTGGGGCTTCTACAGGGTAATGTTCTCGCTGCTCCTTTGTCCCAGCTACTGTATCTGGAGGGTTTGCCCTCATCTCCTTTAGGTCTGTAGATGTCTGTATAATCTGAAGTGCATTTTTCCCTAACACATTTAAAGTCTTGAATAAAAAAATGCTGGGTATTTAGCTCTGGTGTCATGCCTGCCTCGCAAATGCAAGGTTCTGAGTTCAATCCCTGGTACTACAATAAATGCAAATGACTGAATGAATCTAGAATAAAAAAAGCTGTGTGTGCATACCAGACCTTTCACTGTGTGGGAATTACTTCAGTACCCACTTTCCTATTCCCTACAGCTCCTCAAGGTCCTAGCTCAGCTTCTCTTCCCCACCAGACTTCCACAGAGGAATTCCTGCAACTGTTTTTTGTGCAGGCTTTAAGCTCTCTTCACTCCTCCATGCCAGAGGGCCTTTCTTCTGCCTTTCTCCCCTGTATCCTCGGTCCAGCTCACTGTTAATTCCTATGACAGGAGAAACATCTTCACGCTTCACTCATGCTGCCTTCCACCCTGAATTACAGTTAGTTTTCTTTCCCTCCTTATTGCCCTTGGGAATTCCAAGGCATTTTTCTAAATTCTCAGCTCAAAGGTGACTTTCTGTGAAGCACTTAGATACTAACTTTATTAACCCACAAATTTAACCCTTCCTTCCCCTGGCACTTTTTATCTGCCTCTCTTTAAGGTAAGAGGGCCTGGGAGCTGCCTATTACTCTTTGTTAAACCATAAGCCCCTTCCTCAAAGGCAGAGATAATGTCTAATTTATCTTTATATCCCTGGCACAGATGTCTGACACAACATGGTTTACGGGGAATAAATTCACCTTACTTCCAACCGTAACAGGAGACTAAAAAGAAACACATGATTTCCTCACCTCTACACCTAAGAATTTCCCTAACAGAAGTGAAAGACACATGTTTCTCTAAGCTTTTTAGATAACCAAAAGAAAACAAACTACAATATTCTAAAGGACTGAAACATCATTCTTGTAATTGTAACTATGTGTTGAGAAGA
The DNA here is from genome assembly GCA_004025085.1 of Thryonomys swinderianus. Lineage (NCBI taxonomy): Eukaryota > Metazoa > Chordata > Mammalia > Rodentia > Thryonomyidae > Thryonomys > Thryonomys swinderianus. Next base: position 17,770 of record PVIC010019331.1, on the reverse strand, counting down.
AGCAAGGCTTTATACTCATTTCCTGCAGTTCACATGCCTTAAGCCTCCTGCCTTGAGGAAGTTCTCACAGAAGGACTTTGCACAGCTTCTCGCCATGTCATCATCAGCTGTTGGCATGAGTTTGGAGCTGAGAACCTACAAAACAGATAAACATAATTAGTCATCCTAATATTTTCTGCAGAAATTATTCCTTTACTAGATAAAAGGCTGAAGCAACTCAAGCTAGAATCTCTGAAATATTACACCTTATTTTCTCTCCAGAACAATATGGCAGTTTTTGTTTACTATTGAGATAAAAGACAGTTTCCATGTTCTATTTAATTATGAGGAAAAGTCACTGTGTTCTAAAGAAAGCTAGTATAATCTTTGGATAAACTGGCAAGTGACAAAGATTCAAGCCTTCAAGCTTATGTAAGAACAGATGATTTTAAGTGATATGCTAGATGTACCTCTATTTTGCCCTGTTTTGTGGTATTGAGATCGAACCCAGGGTCGTGCCCATACTAGGCAACCACTCTACCACCGAACTTAGTCTTTTTTGAAATAGGGTCTTGCTAAGTTGTTCAGGCTGGGCTTGAACCTGTGACCCTCCTATATCACCTTCAGTGTTTCAACCCTTCCCCATGTCTTACTCCTAAGATTACTTTCAACTCTGACTCTTAACAACCACAATGACTTGTACATAGTAAACATTTATAGTACTTTATTTGCTGTGTAAATATTTACTGAACTAAATATGTTAATTTATATCTACTTTCAGGGAGGTGGGTAATCGCAGTGGACTAAATGACTACTCCACAACTCTAATTTTGAAATTCTATTCTTTAGTGTGACACAGCACTAGAGGTTGGAGCTTCTGGAAGATGACAAGCTCATGTAGATGGAAACTTTCATGAATGGGGTTTATGTACTTATATACAAAATTGCCAGAGAGCTCAGCTGCACCCTTCCTGCCAAGTGAGGATACAATGAAAACACAGCTGTATGGCCAGGAAGAGGTCACTGAATGCCTTGATTTACAACTTCCCAGCCCCTGAAACTGTGAGCAACAAATGTCTGTTGTTTAAGCTACTGGTTAAGTCCATAGAATCTGTTATGGCGTTTTGAGTGGAATAGGACTGTAATAAAAGTAAGTTTGGTCCAGTTCTAATAACTTTTTAAACCTTGAAATAATGCTAATATCTTTCCTAGTAATATCTTCATAAATACTGACTAGTGCCAGAAAACTGTACATTTTTACAAAATACTAGGATGTAGTTAATCAAGAAAGCTGGAAATAGTTATATAGACTTACAATATTGTCAAAGGCAAAATAATTTTCTATTTTTTTTCAAAACTCATTTTCTGAGAGATCATCACCTAATACTGTAAAAGAAGCCTTTACTAATTTCTGGCACCTGAAAAGATGAATCTGCAAACCAAAATGGATCTGTCAAAATGAAGAATGAAGAAACAAGGTGTCTTACTTCCAAGTTGTAGAGTACTCTAAAGGTGGACATTCCTGGAGCAAAAGACCGAAACAGACTTTCTAGGATTGAACTGGCACTTGGCTGATGCTGCTGCTTTGAAGACAGGGAAGGAGATTTTGAAGACTGAGAACTTGATTCAGACAACAGTGTTTTCTAAGTTTAAAAGAATGAAAAAAAAAATAGTTTTTAAAAGCAAACAGACTTCATATTCCCATATTCTTTTCCTATTTAATTTTAGCCACATCAATGAAATTTTTTGAAAAATTATTTTCATAAAACTGTGTTACTAACTAGTAAATCAAATTTAAGTGCTGCTTGATATTTACATATTACATACATGCTTTTGATAATGTTAAGCAACACTAGCATGGTCATTTTAATTTGTTTCCACATACAAAACCTATACTTCTAGATATTGATACAGAAATTATAAGATTACTGAGCAGTAGTTGAGAGTTTCTTTTTAGCTAATAACAGTGATGTATTTTATAATTACACTACTTCTCTTCTTTCTCTAAATTAGTACCTAGCCACAGGTGACATCACTGAGCTGATCTAGGCTGCAACCACTAAAATAGAACAATTAGCTTTAACAGCTTTGTTCTACATTTATTCGGAGAATAACTAAACAGTATGACGGGTAAAATAGTTTCCCCTTACATGTATCTCTTGAGGAACAACATTCTAAAAATTAAAATGAACTTTACCACCTTGAAGAAAAAAATGATCATCCATTCTTAGAAGTAACTCAAACACGCAACAATCAGAGGTTCAGGACAGAAGAAAAACACCTCAACTGAATCAGAGCTAGTCTGATCCTGGACATATAACTTCATCTCTGTGGGCTTGTTTCCTAACGTACACAATTGGGGAAGAGGAGATGACACGAAAGGCTCTTCCTGTTCCTAAATTTGACATCATTACTGAGTTTCTGGATCCTTTATAAGCCACCATGAAATTCTGAATTCTACTTACAGCACAGGTATTTTTTTGAAAGAAGAAAAAATACAGGGAAGATACTAGTATGTGGCCTTAATGTGAGTTCAGCTTCTGCTTTCACACTCACAATATAAAATTCACAGGCAGGTTCAAGAACCATTGGAGATACACATACCTTTCTGCCTAAAGAATCAAGTTGATCCAGGGCTTCCTGAATGGCTGGATCAGTGGGTATCAAGAGTAGAAGCTTTCGTACTCGCAGAGTTATCCTGAAAAATTTCAAATATAAATTTTGTTTCCATAAGCCAGTTTCAGTAACAGAATCATTTAGTATGAAATGCAAAGTAAAATACATCTGAAGTGATCTGTTCCATGGTTCTTTAACCTTAGTAAGTTTCTCTCTCAAACCCTGCAAATATTGCTATGTACCTTGGTTCCTCTAGGTTGGCAAGCTGGTAAAGCATGTCAAACACATTGCACACGAGAGCCATCACCACACCGGGAAGAGATTTCTCCTGAGGGAAAAAAAAGCAAAGTATAAATACACATCTACAAAAAGAATCTCCTCTATCAAACTAGTTCTTACTAGTTCTGGAAGGCTAGCAACTGTGAAGCTTGAGGGGACACAGTGCTCAGTAGACAGAGGAGCACAGAGCTGCTTGTGAAGGGCAAAGGTGCCAAAGGCAGAGGTGAGACAAGCAGTGACAGGAGGAACCCTGACAGCTAAGCACAGCTCATCTGTGGCCAACTGGGTCAGGACTGACTTGAAAGGAAAATTAAAGTAGTATTTCCACATTCACACCAATAAAGAGGCATATGGAATCAAGTTACTGTTTCTAAAGACTGGAAAAGACGAACTGGATATAACTGTAGAGATAAAAATGTGATTAACAAATTATTTTCTTGTTGTAAGAAATAAAAACTATATATCATGCCAGGTGTGGTGGCTCATGCCTGTCATCCCAGCACTCAGGAGGCAGAGGCAGCAGGATTGCTGGGTTCGAGGCTTGCCTGGGCTACATAGTGAGCTCAGGGTCAGCCTGAATTACACAGCAAGACCCTATCTCAAAACAAAAACAAAACTATATATCACAGAATATACTTATATGTGGGAAGATTTTAAATAAATCCATGATAAATACGATAGCTTAAAATATAAAACTTGAAGTTTAAAGTATAAAACTTAAAGAGGCTACATATACCATTTTGGTTGTTAATTAACTGATATGTATATACATTAAGTCCCTGACTTATGAACAAGTTGTTAGGGAAAATTGTTGTTAAGTCGGATCTGTTTGTGAACCAATGAATGAATCTTTCACAGTTCACCTGTAAAACTCCACAACTCAAGTGGTCCTACATCAGGCAGGGACTTGTATGAATAAACCCCACAAGACTCACACTAGCCTGGAAATCTCTTTGATATGTATATGAAGCTTATGCTATAAATCAGAACAACACAGTCACAGAAAGACCTTACATTTGAAACTAAAGGCATATTGAACATAGAAATGAAATCCCTATGTGATTTTAAATACCTTTCCTTTCCTTTAGCTTGCTTTCTAGATAGTAAAAGCCCACAAAGCAGAATGTCTCACTTAGTTTTGTAGCCTGGAGCCAGCTCAGCCCTGATAAAAAAAACCACAAAACAGATACACTGGTTCATGAAGCCACAGGGCCCTGAGGACCCACAGGTTCCAGGGACTGCCAAAGTGCTGGGGAGGTGGCAGTGAGCCAAACACACAGAAGTGGAGCTCATGTTTCACTGGAGGAAAGAGAAACAAGATCAATACATTGAATGTTAAGGAAAAATAAGGTACGGAAGAAAGATGCAATGCAGGAATAGGAGTAAGATCAGGAATTGGGCTGGAACTCCAGACAGGCTTGTCAAGAGACACACACTGAGAGTGCAGGTGGCTGAAACACTGAGCACCAAGAGAACACACCCTTGGGTGTAGGAAGAGCAAGTGTACAGGTCTTGTCCTCAGGACCAGCACTGGGCCATGCCACTGGGCTGGGCTGGGCTGGGCTGAGTGAGAGCAGGGCCAACAGAGTGGGCCTCAGCGAGGTTCAGGTGTCAAACCTCAGGGAGGCCTGAAGATCCCAACAGACTCTTCCAAATGGGCAGAGGGGGTTGAGGAGTGGTACAACCTGACTTTTGTCAGGCCATGAGCTGGTGAGTGTGCTATAGAAAAATCACTGGGCTGCGGGCAGGAGCTGAGAGCAGCAAGGGTACCGCTGAAAGTCTCAAGTGTGGGATGAGGGCTGGCAGACCAAGGAGGTGTGGAGACTGAGAAATGAACCCAGACTGGCTTTGGATGTGGAGATCTAAGGACTCTGTCACGAGCAACTAGAAATATGGGGACACCATCTGAGACACAGCAAGATTCTGGAATTAAGAGAATTCAGGTAGGAGCAAGGTGTGAGAAACGGGTGATTGGGAGCCCGGCTTTGGCTATCTGTGCCTGGGGTGTCCAGTGGGCATTTAAAGTGGACCCATGAGTCTCTTCTAGGCTAGAGACAAACTCAAAGTTAGCAAGTTATGCATGCTTACAGTGTCTGTAAAGCTTTAAGACTGGATGAGATTATCAAGGGAATCAATGCTGATACAAGAGTACTACAAGGACTGGGCCTGGAAATGCCTCTGAATAGAAATCAAGGAGGTGAAGAGGAACTAGCAAGAGACAAGAGCAGACAAGTGGGGGAATCTCTGAAAACTAAAAGAAAGGAGTTCTAGTGCAAGTGACTACACACATCATCTCTGCTGAAACATCAAAGGTGTGTGGTGGCGCACATTTGCAATCCGAGGACTCAGGAGGCGGAAGCAGGAGTTTCAGGCCAGTCTGGGCCACATAGTGAGGCCAAGGTCAGCCTGAACCACATAATGAGACAGTCTCAAAAAACAAAAACAAAAAGGACAGGGATGGGGAAGAAACAAATTAAACCCTAAAAAGCCCCTTTTCAAGAAAGGATGACAAAGAAACAGATTTAGACAACTCTTTTAAAGAACTCTTTTGATTATGAAGAAGAGAATGGGTCAATAACTGAAAGTGAGTTGGGGTGAAGAGTTTTTTTAAAGATGGCAGAGATAGCCAATATGTTTGATCGCTAATGGGATGACCTACCAGAGAGGGGAGGTCAAACAATCAGTGAAGAGAGATGCATGAGAGGACAGTGAGTGGCCAGGCAGAATGGCTTTGGGCTTCTGAAGGCTCTGAGACTGGTAAGTTACACATCTTCTCCCAAATGAATCCTAGCAGTGCTCAGTGACATGTTCTGAAGTGTCAGAAAGAGTCTGAGAGAAAAGGGTGTAACTGCCTAAATCCATATGGGCTATAGCTAAAGATACTAACTGTTAAACTGCTGTTCGTAAAGTGAACTTGGTCACTTGGTACCTGCTCCATGGCATATGATGAACTAAAGACCCCACTGCTACTGCTGCTGGAGCTGGTTGAAGAATCTGCTGAGCTCCCTGATGGAGTCCCGCTGCCAGACGTCTTTACTGTAAGGACCTGTTCATCAGAAAATCCCAGCTGGTGGAGCAGCTTTTGATCTTTATTCACTGTCAACTGCAAAGAAATAGTTTCAAAGTTATTATGAGGAGAAAAGAAGACAGAAATATTTGTAGTAGGCTAAGTGCCAAAAATTGCTATTTAAACCTACCAGGCTATCATTTGTAAATATCTGAATATTATCCACAGGAGAGCACAACTGCTTCGCTATCTTCCACCGGACACTCCCTATGGTTTCATTACTGTGGGCCTGGAGAAGACAACCAACACTACTGTCAGAGAACTCGCTGACTTGTTCCTTTCAACGACTGACAGTTCCTGCTATGCACAAGGCCCCATCTAGCAGCCGGGAACACAGCAGGGAAGCAACTCAAAGCCAAGAACCTTGCGCTTGTCAACTTCTCTTCTGCTCTAAGCCCACATTCCATCCTTATCATCATGTGTAGAGTAAAATCACAGCCCCTCAACCATAGTGCCTTCTGCACAGCCCTGCTCACCGCACTCGACCCTCTGCTCTGCCTATGCAGCCACCTGCCTGCCCTCTGTAAGCTGCTTGCTGTTCCCTTTGCCCGAAACACTCTTCTAAGGAATTGTCATTTACTGTCATCTATTCAACTCTCTGCTCACCACCTCAGAAACATTCTTGCTCCATCTGCATCTAAACTTTCACGCACACCCATTATGTCCCAACAGTTTAGCCTGCTTTATTGTTACTTATTCTTTATGACACTGCTAGTTAGCTTTATATTTGTATTTATATACATATCTGCCTATACCCCTGAGCTTCCTGTCACTTCACGTTTCTATTCTACATCCATTCATCAGATAGCTTTAAAAATCACCACTCACGTGCCTACCTCCATCAACACTCTTATGAAAGAAATGAGATAATGAGCATAGCTATGGGGAATAAACCTACCTCTACAGTGAATGTATCTTTGGTAGACTCATAGGTAACATTAAGAGTTAAAAGATGTCCATGAAACGAGGCACCATGAGGTAGAATTGTTCGTGGAACAGAGTAAAAATCCTTGAAAAAAGTACAAGTCAGATAAATCAGTTGTACAATGCTACTACTAAACATGTCAAAAATACACACCTACCACCTTTCACCTTCAATACCATGAAGCTGCCTTAAAGAGAGGCCTACCTCTATAGTGATCACATAGCGCTCTGCCAGAAGTAGCAATCTCTCAATGATTACCAGTTTGGTGGACCTATGGATTTAAAAAAATTAAATGTATTTGGAATGATTTGCTGACTTGAGCTCCATTCTAATTTGTTTTACCAAAACCACAATCACAGTCATGCTTACTGGTCAAAGACTCAAATCTGAAAAGACTAAGCTTCTCTTTCCCTTGATGAGGAGGTGGTTCAATCTGCTCACAGCTGTGGTGTACAGATGCAGCAAAGGAGAAGCCTGTCCCTTCCCACACTTCCTTCCTTTATCATTATCTGTTTTGTTTGGTTGAGATAGGATCTCCCTTTGTAGTTCAGCCTGGCCCTATATCCCAAGTAGCCTCCTGAGTGCTGGGATTATAGGTATGTGCCACCATGCTGGGCTCCTCTTCCTTTCCATAAACAGAGGACCTGGGTCTCCAGGCCTAACTGTCTAGCAGTCCTCCAATAATGAACCATCAGTGAAGCTGATTCTTGTAATTTTACAACTGTGTAAATATATGAAATCTGATAGTCTTTAACTGCCTGAAAATTAAAGACATATGAAAACTAGTAAGTATATACCCTAAGTAAAAACTGAAATTTGAAAATGAAATCTGAGGTCTCTCTTGGCTGAAAATTTATTGCATATGATCATTTGAAATGGCAGTACAATAGTCAACAGCTGATAAGTCAAAGCATATTACTAGAGAATACAATACATACCAACATTAAACAAAGTATTCTTAATGAAAATGATTGTCATCCCATAAAGTCTGCATATTTCATATAGGTCTATTTCTAAAATTAAAGAGTGGTACTACCATTTTCTAACAACTGGACTAGTTTTCCAGTAAGAAGTCCTAGGAATTTCTTTTATTTCATTTGTTTGTTTTTTGAGACAAGGTGTTACTACATAGTTCAGACTGGCCTCAAACCTGCAGCAGCCCTCCTGCCTGGCCTCCCTAGTTTTGGAATTATAGGTGTGAAGCACTATGCCTTGCTGCTGGAAATTTTATTTTAAAAACGGTTGAACATATTTTAATAGTCCTATTAAATATAAATTCCAAGTTCTTCCAGTTTATGGGCAAGAACTAAAAGATTGAAATTAAAAAAAAAAACTAAGCGCTACAATAATTTGTGAACTGCCTTAATTACATCTCAATAATTAAACCACAGGTCATATTGCAAAATACTGTACAGATAAAAGAATAACCATTTCCTCCTCCATTGGAACAATTACACATACTGAAAAGTTCTTTGAAAACCAGTGAAAAAAAATAAACTATAGTATTTTAGCTCAAACTGAACTCTGAAAGTATATATTCTTAAGTAACTCTACTTAAGAGTCTGTAATAAGACTAAAGTTATATGATTTTTTTTCTGTGTAGTCAGCCAAATGTGAAATGATTCAGAATAAAAAACATTTAGTGAAGAAAAAAAACAGAATATACTGATTTAGGGAAGTAATGGAAACCTTAACCTCATAGCACATAAATGATTTATCTGGCAGATCAGTAATTAAAAACTGCATAACAAGATGGGCTAATCTCACAAACAACTAAAGAATTCCTAATACAGTTTATTGATATATGATTTTGGAGATGTATGATGTGGAAAATATAATTCCTCAGAATATGACTATTACATAATATGAGAAAACCAATAATTAAAAAGATATCCAGAGAGAAAAAAAACCCAATTTTTAAACAACTGGATATATGTTTACGTGGTGTGTATTTGTTTTTACTTATAATCACTTACCTATATGGAGACTGAACTGATGTTGCTACAGTTGGCATGGCAGTTGCTGTAAGCATTTTTGTGGCTCTGGTCACAGCGTGTGTTAAAGTAGGGCCACCAAGGGCTGAACTGGCTGCCTATAAAATAATAAGTACTCTATATCAGGGTTTCTCAATTTGGGCACTATTGGCATTTGGGCTACATAATTTTTTAGTATAGAAGGCTGTCCTTGCCATTGTAGGACTTTCAGCAGGATCTCTGGCCTTTATACACTAGGTACCAGCTGGATCCTTTCTAGTTATGACAATCAAAAAGGTCTCCAGTGCTGTCCTGAGTTCATTTCCTGGTTACCAACCCCCCAAAGAAGCAGCGATCTTAAAAAGGTCTCTAAACATCACCATATGACCCCAGGAGACAAAATAAGACTCAGATGAGAACCACTACTCTACTATGGAAATACATATGAGATAATAAATGGTAGGCCTTTCATGAACAAATACAATTAATACTACCTACAACAGAGTGTCCTGCTGCGGTCTTTAATAGCACTGACTGTATAAACTATGTGAAATGTGAATGATAAGAAAGGAAGCAATTGCTAATATAAAGTTGATGAACAGAAAAAGAAAGAAGACTATTGAAAAGGTGGAATGTGTAGTAGATCTATTTTCTGAATATTCCAAAACAGAGACGGATGGTATGGGACAGAGAGTTAGTAGAACAGGAGTGATTTCTTACTATATCTCTGTATCAGGGCTATCACAAATAGTGTCTGTTCCCTGCACCTCAATATGGTACTCTTGACAAATTCTTTTTTTTTTTTTTTGAGACAGGGTCTCACTTTGTAGTTCAGGCTGGCTCTGAGCTCACTATGTAGCCCAGGCAAGCCCCGAACTCAGCAATCCTCCTGTCTCTGCCTCCCGAGTGCTGGGATTACAGGCGTGAGGCACCACGCCCAGCACTGTGGTATGTGGTATTGATGGCTGGTGGGCGTGAGTCTCCATGCCCAGCATTGTATGTGGTTACCGGGGATGGAACTCAGGACCTTGTGCTTGTGAGGCAGGCGCCGGAACCACTGAGCTAACTCTCCGGCCCTCTTGACAAATTCTTCAATGGGACCTACCTACAAATGGCATCATACATTATCTAAAAATGTAAAATTATCAAAGGAAAAAACATCCACTTCAGAGACAGGTTTAAAAAAAAGTGCTACTCACTTCTAGTCTTGTGTAGCAGTCAGCAATGAATTTCTTATGTAAAGATACTGAATCCTAGAAGTGGGAAGTATATAGAAATTAATATTAGGCTTCGGCACTTAGTTATAAAGACAAAATATCAAAATAAACAATTTGGGGGTAAGTCAAGGATAAAAGCTGATCAATAAAATACATAAACATTTCTGCTTGTCTATGAGTAACTTCTTTCCTTGGATACTCACCTTCTTTAACCTAGGATTTAGATTAATGTAACTATAGTTTATGATTAACTGAATAGCTTCATTAGCAATTTCTTCATCAGGTGATTCCATGGCTATTTTCCAAATGAAATCCATTCCTATTAATTCCAGCTTTTCTACATACTGTTCAAAAGAGGAAAGTTAAAATTACATACAAATTATATAGTACATTGGGGTTATAAAATTATAGAAAATTGTTTTCTGTTACAACATCGAGTCTGCATTGCTTCGGGTCAATATGAATTAAAACTGCAGAAAACACTATGTACTGACTGATAGAACTTTAAAGACATAACCAACCATAGAAGCACTGGATAATCTCTATAGAAACCAGGAGAAGAATGAAGATTTTCCTAAATTTTCCTGAAATGCAGCTGGACATTACTCATGTAAGCTACTGAAGTTCAGGAGTAAGGTGGACACCATCATTAGCTTTTCTTCAAAAAAGAAATAGTTAACCTAGAAGTGATTACTTATTCTTTGAGCTTTACCTGCTTTTCCCAATGCTCAGTGAAAAGTAACACTTAAAAGATTTTATAAATATTCTTTCCATCTCAGGAAGCTAGCATATGAATAAAAAGGACTTAAATAAAAGTTTTCGCCTTTCGTTTTTAAGGGCCACATGTAAACAAATATAAGCTGTATAAATTTCCCATTTTCCTGTTTGTCTGTTTCTAACATTTCTTTCTCCAATCCCTGCCACCGAGATTTCAAGAATGAAGATTCTATTTCTTGCCTAGGCACATGTGATGCTGGATTAGAGGTGCTGAAGCCTCACCTCCACATTCACCTAGTCACAGGAGCCTACAGCTGCCCCAGCTCAGCAAGATGCCAGGAGAGTGGTGGGATAAGTAGAGTAGCAACAATCTAGGTGGCTGAGGGAATGCTGCAGTGGAGACAGAGAGCCTCTGGTACACCTGAGGGCAGGCTTTACCGTCAAGGCAGAGAGCTCCATCTTAAAAAAAAAAAAAAAAAAATCCGGGCTGGAGATTTAGCTCAGTGGTTTTGGTGCCTGCCTCACAAGTGCAAGGTCCTGAGTTCCATCCCTGGTAACCACATATAATGCTGGGCGTGGGGACTCACACCCACCAGCAATCAATACTATATACCACAATGCCGGGTGTGGTGGGTCACGCCTGTAATCCCAGCACGCGGGAGGCAGAGAAAGGAGGACTGCTGAGTTTGAGGCTTGCCTGGGCTACATAGTGAGCTCAGGGCAAGTCTGAACTACAAAGTGAGACCCTGTCTCAAAAAAAAAAAAAAAAAAATCCATGTTTTCTCCCAATTAGTACACACATATTTTTAAGTATTGACTTTTACAAGATAATTCAAATTCAGACTCTGAGAACAATGTACTTACCAACTGAGCTCCTTGTCTTTTTAATCGATGATCACAGAGATTCACATTTTCAAAGAAAGTCTTAAACAAGTTAAAACCTGAAATTACAGAATGGTATATTTATACACTAAATCACATATAATCAATGAAAAGAATAAAAATAGCTTAGGAGATAAAAACATAAAACTCTTCACTCTAATTTCTTAGCTATAAAATACCAAAAGCACAAACAGCCAGGTATGGTATCATGTACCAATAGTCCCAGCTACTTGGGACTGAGATGGGAAGTTTGCTTGAGCCTAGGAGTCATTAGTTTAATAGTAGCCTGAGAACCAAAGCAAGATCTCACCTAAAATAAAAACAAAACAAAACAAAACAAAACAAAACAAAACAAAACAAAACCAGTAAGTACAAGAAGCTAAAGAACATATAGGTTAGCTGGAACTAATCAAACTAACGTGATGAAAATGAAAACAACCCATGCAACAGGAAGAATTTTTTTTTTTTTGATTTTTGAGGCAAGGTCTCGCTTTGTAGTTTAGGCTGGTCCTGAGCTCACTATGGTGCCCAGGCAAGCTACCGCGAACTCAGCAATCCTCCTGTCTCTGCCTCCCGAGTGCTGGGATGACAGGCGTGAGCCACCACGTCCGGCATTGTGGTATGCGGTGTTGATTGTTGGTGGGCGTGTCTCCATGCCCAGCATTATATATGGTTACCGGGGATCGAACTCAGATCCTTGTGCTTGCGAGGTCGGCGCCGGAACCACTGAGCTAACCCCTCTGGCCCGAGGAATTTTTTGTAAATTACATATCTAATAAAAAGCTAGTACCAAGAATATATTAATAACTTGCACAAATCAACAATAAAGACAATCCAATTAAAAATGAGTAAAAAAATTCTGGATAGCAGGATATGGTGGCACATGCCCGTAATCCCAGCTACTTGGGAGACAGAGAAAGATCACAAGTTCAAAGTTAACATGGACAACTTAGTGAGAACCTATTGCAAAATTTAAAAAGGGTGACAGATGTAGCTCAGTGGTACAGTATTTGCCTAATATATACAAGGCCCTAGGCCCAATCTCTAGCATAAAAAAAATAACAATTCTGAATAGACATTTCCCCAAGTAATACATAGAAATAGCCAATAAACACATATGAATGGTGCTAAAAATTGTCAATTATGAGGGAAAAGAAAATCAAAACTATAAGATGCCACTACATATCCACTAGGATATCTTTACAAAAAAAGTGCAGATAACAAGTACTGATGAGAATATGGAGAAATTTAAATCCTCATGTACAGCTGGTGGGATTATAAAATAGGGCAGACTGGGCCAGATATTGAGCTCAGTGGTTCTGGTGCCTGTCTAGCAAGCTCAAGGTCCCTGGTTTGATCCTGGTAACTACATACAACAATACCAGGCAGGGTGACTTATGCCACCAGCAATCAGTACCACATATCACAAATGCCGGGCTTGGTGGCTCAAGCCTATAATCCTAGTACTTGGGAGGCAGAGGCAGGAGTATTGCTGAGTTGGAGGCTTGCCTGGGCTACATAGCAAGATCAGGGCTAGCCTGAACTACAAAGTGAGACCCTGTCTCAAAAAAATATTAAATAAATAAAATTGGTCAGGCACTTTTCAAAACCAGTATGATAGTTCCTCAAAGGTTAGATGCCACAATCTGACCCTGATATACATACTCAAGAGAAATGAAAACATAAAAACTTGTATTTATAGGATATCTTACTGATAATAGCCCAAAATGGCAACAAATATGTATGTCCATCCACTGATGAATAGAAAAATAACATTCCACAGTGTAATGTTATTACATAGTCATAAAATGGAATGAAATATTGTTACCTGTTACAACCTGGGTTAGCTTTGAAAACATTAACCTTTAAAATAACAAGAAACCATGTATGTTAAGAGTATGATTTCACTTATATCAAGGTCCAGATTAGGCTGATCTATATAAAAAAACACAGAGCTGGGGCAAAGAATAAAAAAATGACTGCCAATGGGTAGAGTTTCCTTTTGGAGTGATAAGAAGGTTCAGGGAATATACAGTGTGAATGTCACACAAATGTGTGAATATATTATAAGCTGTTCACTGTACACTTTAAAAACTGAAAGGAGTTCTATACTTTGATAAAGTTTTACCATAATAATCCTTTTATACTAAGTAACTTCAAAAAGGTAATTTCATCTATCAGGCCATGCTTAATTATAAGATACCAGTTATGTAAAAAGTAATTCTACAAGGATATACCAAATTAACTTGTTGCTTCTAAGAAACAGGCTTAGAAAGATAAGAAAGAATAAGAACTAAAGCAAAAATTTCAAATTTCTTCCTACCATTCATGGTGATTTCATAGGACTCCAATTTCAGAATTTTTTCCTTGAAGAGCTGCTGCTGAACGTCACTCTCAAGATCATGCTGTCCTTTTGTAAACCACTCAAAGCACATCTGTGGATTAAGAGACACATTGTCCCACAATCAACCAAACTGTTTCAGGCAAATACATGCTAGACAATAGAAAGAGATACTCTTCTTAATACTTCAAGAGTTAACAAAATTGCTAAAATACCAGTCACTGAAATCCTCTATCTGAACTCTAAAACTGAAGAAAGCAGTTACTAAGTAGGTGTTACATAAAATATGCACTTCTGCTTTTCACTGAATTTTACACTTGAGTTTTCTTGTCATCATTTATTAAGATTTGCTGTGTGCCAGACACCATAACATACAGAATTCTTTCAACAATCTTACAAGTAGTTCATAATTATTCTGCAAGATGAGATGAAGAAACTTGAGATTCATTGTTAGTAAACATGAAAACAAGTGTTATGTTTCTAGTTTTATGTGTTTTCAGCTCTCTTATTAGTTTTAAAATTCCATCCAGGCACTTGATTCTTCTTTGTTTCTGGAAGTGCAACATCATTCTAAGGGAGTCAAAGGTTTCTAGTTGTACTTTAAAATGTACTTCATTGGCAGAAGAAAAAGGTTAAAATATACTAAAATTTTTTGTATTTATGCACTTGGTTGAACAAGGCATTCTATACAGAATTCTATTAAGATTATCAAAGTACTCATTTACTGATATCATGGATATATAAGAATATTTTTCAGCAATACAGTTCCTAGTCTATAGTATTTATGCTCATAAACAATAAATTTCAATGTTTAGAAATGGAAAGTGTGAGACATACAAAAAAATGCGAAACAAGTAAGGAGTGTAACATTTATGTATTTCTGCTTTACTTTACCCATGATGCTTCTTACCTCTCTATCCAGCTCACAAACGTCCTGGCCTGTTACAAGGCACTCCCAGATTTCCCTGGCACGATTCCAACCTAGATACAGGGTAGCTTCTTGCAAGAAAAATGCCAAAAATTTCAGATGTGCCTCTAAATACTGCAAGTAAATAAACAAGTAAGTAAATAAAAGAATAAATGAATAAGTAAATACATACTAATGCTAATCAGTTAACTCCAGGTATTTATACCTTCAAGAAATATTAAAACAAAACAACTTTATATTTAAAAAAAAAGTACTAAAATGAGAATTAAGTTGTGTCATATATCGGTACAAATGCTCAGTGTGGAGTGTGTGATGAGTATATTTAATGTACCAAAAATGTACCAATAGAAAAAAAAGTACAAATATCAAAAAGAAATGCTTAGTCAATCCATGTAAATGTGATAAATCTGTTTACTAGTCGACAGTAAAATGTAACAAGTTGCCTGAAGTCTATTAAAAATCTAGTCCACCTCTGATGTCAATAAAATATAACTTCAGAGTAAAATACCAAACTCAACTGGAGAGTTAAGGTAATTTTCTACTTTTTAAGGAACATTAATTATCAGCAGATTTGAAAAATCACTAGCTACAGAATTCGGAATTATTACTTCAGCTCAAAGACAAAGGGCTTTTTCTAAAATTTATTAAATGCAATTCTTAAGTGAGTTCCTGCAAGATTAACTCACAAATGCCATTTTCTGAACTTCATCTTGTATTATCTATAGTAAAGACAAAAAACTGTCCCATCATTACAAGGATAGCTTGTGGTACCTCTATAGTTGCAAACAAATTTTACTATTATAGTTTAAGGGGGAAAAAAAGGCCACATGAATCCTCTAGATCACAAAACAGAAATGCAATCAATGCCTGATACCTCCCGGTAAGTGTATCGGCCATCCACGAGTGTCAATCCAGTTAGGCCCCCAGGCCCAGCCACAGCGGCTGCAAGTCGATGACAAGCTATCAAACTTCCTGTTACCAATTTCACTATTTCAAAATTTTTCTTCAAGTCTTGAATAATAGTCTTAGCAGAAACAATAAAAGAAAAGTGGTATGACAATTTGCAGTTATTTTAGCAATCCCAGATGAGAAAGCCCTCACATTTCCTACATAAACAGCAAATACCATTAATCTGGTATATACATTTACTAGGGAACTAATAAACTTGTCTGCTCTTTTATTTTACTTCCATCTAAAAGATATACCTTACTTTAGAAAAACTGTTAAGAATGTTGGAAAAGAGCTATTTCACATCCTGTATACATTTCTGTATTTTTCCACCCAAGCTTATTACATTCAGAAAGTTGTAGCTTCCTAGGCAAACTAATCTGTTTGCAATACCAAACCACTATCCCAATTTTTAGAAGCAGGCTTACTTATTTCAATAAGTTAAACAAAAACCCGGAAAGAAGTGAGGGGTACATTGAAAGGAAAGCTCCAGACATGAAAGCAGAATGCTTAAGCTCAAGATCATCAAATTACATAAACCAATTACATTAATCATCATAAAGACATGATAGATTATAAGCTCAAAAATTTTAGCCATGTTCTATTAGAAGTTATGCAAGTAATTATATAATAATCAAAATTTATATCTTTTTACCTTGTCTTGCTTCTGATAGGTTTGCTTTATGAATGAACGGGTAATTTCATGGAGCTGACGCAAAGCTGGTACCACCCATACAAATTGGGGATTATGAAGCTGAGATGACTGAGTGAAAGAGAAGTTGCATTAATTAAATTTGAAATAGATGGTAGACTCATTTATCAGCTATAAAAAATTTCCAAGTCAATTAGGTTTTATTGTTACACATTCTATTATTCTCCTCTTCATATTGTTCATTTATAGCTATCTCCATGCATTCATATTTCAGTCTTCATTTTGTATTCTGCATGCAATTTCCTAAGTCAAGAACTGCAAACAGGAGCGGGTGTGAAGTGACAGTAAATGTACAGGGGTACATCAGCAAAAAACAGACAACAAGGAATTAGCAACTTCAGAAGATAGATTAAGTAGCACAGGGTGCTAAGACATGTTGACACAATAAAATGATAGCAAAGCTTAATTGTGAACTAGCTGGCAAGTAAAATGGACTAAGAATATGACCATCTTTAACTATATGAATAAGACCTCAAGGACCAGATCCACATATTGACAGTGGTCTAAATACTGAAGAAAATACAATCTGTTTTTATTTTCTAGTTAAAACAATTTCACAAGAGGTAAATCTATTATTATTAATAGGAGACTGGGGGCATAATTCAGAGGTAGAGCATGTGCTTAGCATGTGTAAGATCCTAGGTTCAATCCTCAGGCACTTTTGGCATTTTTCATTGTTAACAATCCCTTTATCCTGTCCTTTATCATTTTCAAAACACTTTCAAATGTATTATGGTATTTCTGAAACTAGTACCTGACAACTCAGCCTTCATAATATAGCTCTTTAAAGTTTGATGTTAAATGAGTATTGGTTCTAAATAAATAGCAACTTTTGAATTATAAAATTTCATTACAAAATGTGGTACCAGATTCAGTGCTACTAATCAACCAAAAACCAATTAAGACCTTAACATTTATTTATAAGGGTGACTTTGTTTTATAAATTCTAGTTTTATTGAATATTTCTGCAAAATGAAGACCCTTTTGAGTAGGAGAAATACTTCAGATGTCTTCTGCAGAAAAGCATTTTATTGTTCGATATATAAATGGGGGCGAGCTATTGCCAAAACAATGGTTTTCCTTGCTTCATAATAATTAGCTAGTCAATTAAAAAATACCATATTTCCTGGAGTCTAAGACATAGATTTTATAAATACTAACATTTCTGAAGTTTCTTATTTCTTTT
>PVIC010019330.1:0-30669 GCA_004025085.1 Thryonomys swinderianus | reverse complement strand
AAAAAATTCTAAAATATATATGGAACCAGAAGAGACCCAAAATAGCCAAAGCAAAAAAGTGCAAGGCAGGAGATAAAACAACCCCAAAATTCAAATTATACTGCAAAGCTATAGCAGCAAAAACAGTATGATACTGACACAAAAATAGACAGTAGACCACTGGAATAGAATAGAAGACACAGAAACAATCTCATGTACTTTAAGCCATCCAGCCTTCAGCAAAAGGGGTCAAAGACATATGCTGAAGAAAAGATAGCCTCATTAACAAATGGTGCTGAGAAAACCTTCTACGTGTACAGAATAATGATACTAGACCCATCTCTCTTACCGTGTACTAAGTCAACTCAAAATGAATACAAGATCTAGATGTAAAAACAGATATATTAAAACAGCTGCAAGCTAACATAGGGAAGCATTTAAATTTATAAATACAGACAAAGACTTCTTGAACAGAATTCCTGGGATCAGGAGATGGGGCATATGGGATTTTTTAAAAAATATATATAGATCTATATATATACACCATAGAGATATAGATATATAGATAGATGATAGAGAGAGATGGCAGATAGATGATTGATGATATAGATAGATAGATAGATAGATAGATAGATAGATAGATAGATAGATAGATAGATAGATAGATGATAGACCAACTCCACACAATGAATGTAAACATTATGGACTAATAAAAAACTTTTAATTAAAAAAGAAATAGTACTGAGGATCAACAAATGGAATAAATCAAATTTTAAAGGTTCTTCACAGAAAAAAACAGTAATAGAGTGAAGATCCAATTTTTGCCAACTATTCTTCCAATACAGAAAAAACATCTAGAATATATGAAGAACTCAAATCACCCCCCAAAAAAACAACTCAATCAAATATTGGCAAATGAAATGAATACACTTCTCAAAAACTACAAATACCCAGTAAGTACTGTATGTTAAAAATATTTATCGTAGGGCTGGAGATTTAGCTTAGTGGTTCCAGCGCCTGCCTGGCAAGTGCAAGGCCCTGAGTTCAATCCCCGGTAACCACATACAATGCTGGGTGTGGTGACTCACACCCACCAGCCATCAATACCACATACCATAGTGCTGGGCGTGGTGGCTCATGCCTGTAATCCCAGCACTCAGGAGGCAGAGACAGGAGGATTGCTGAGTTCCAGGCTTGCCTGGGCTACATAGTGAGTTGAGCGCCAGACTGAACTACAAAGTGAGAACCTGTCTCAAAAAAAAAAAAAATTTATCATACCAATGTTATGTGTGATTTTGAGATGTATATAAATTGTACCAATAAAGAATTCAATTAAAAATGTTTATCATCTCTAGCCATTAGGGAAATGCAAATCAAAACAACTCTGAGATTCTTTCTTATTTCAGTCAAAATGGCTATCATCAAGAACATAAGTAACAACAAATGCTGGCAAAAAGGAATTATCTATTTAGAATATTCACAAAAATATAAGTATTCAAAAGAAAAAAATAAATATACATCTCCTATATTAAAAGAACCACAGTAATTCATAGAAAGACCTAAAACAAAACCTAAGTACATAAGAAATCAAAATATGTTTCTTGATAACAACACTCCATGGAATACATCCAACAATGTTATTTCCTTTCACATATATTTATAACAATACAAATCCAGTTACTACTTGATATCTGTGCCTGAGAATAATATATAAACACACACAGAGAGAGCTAAAGGTTTCTTTAAAATATAATGATGAGGAAGATGATTTATACTGTCAGATATTCATTGGTAATATTTTTAGGTAGTTACTATGTATTATGTTCAATAGCAGGTGCTAACTCTAAAGTTCATGTTTTCATTCACCCTGAAATACTACTTCTACCTTGAAAGTGTAGAAAAGGCTTAGAAATAAACCGAGTAAGAGGTAATTGAATCAGCACTTCTAATGAATTCATAAAATGCACTCCTGGAAATCATGAAAAATATACATTTTGAAAGAATTTTAATGTGTGAAATGTTCATAGTATAATAGGTATGAAAAATTTGAAAGAATCTATATGTCCAATATGATCACAAGTCTATAGAAATGTTTATGACCACAAATAAGAAAAGACTATCTTAAACAGTGATGATATAATCTCAGAATATCAGAGTCACTTCTCTTTAATCTTTTCAAAAACAAATTTTTACTACCAGAAACATTTTTAGAGCTGTTTGAGTCATTAAGTGGAGACAGTCTCTATAACACTGAGTAAAAACTTACTTGCCCTTGCATTACTTCTCCAAACATCCTATGCTCCGACCCATGCTGAGGGTTCATTTCCTAAGACACCCCAGCATCAGGGCTCCCCTAGTTAGGTAATGCTTACCATGTCTGTTTATATCAATCGTGTTTATTACTGTTATTTTGCAACTTAATTAACTATTGTGTAAACAAATGAAATGGGAGTAGGGAAACAAAGAGATCTAATGTTTCTCAGAACAAAGTTGAAGATTCGCACAACTCCATAAAGTCCAGCTAGTTAACCACAAAGAGACAAGAGACCAAGAGATAGAAAGAAGAGAGTAGAAAAAAGAAGGAACAGGAGAAGGAGGAAGAAAGGAAAGAAGGGAGAAAGAAAGAATGAAAAGATAAATATATGTAGAGCTAAGGAATTTTTTAAATGGGGAGGAGGAGATAAATCCACAAAGATATCACATTCAGATTACTTTGCATATTTAAATTCTATAATAGCCTAAGGAAATTGACAATGAAAAGAGTGTCGTGCTAGCAAGAAATCATTTTGATGTAAAAAAATCCAACCAATCAGCACATACCAAGGACCAAGGCTTGAACCTTACATGAAAGCATTGCTAAAGAAAGTAGTTCTTTAAAATAAAATGTTTAAAATTTATGAAGTTGTTGTTGAGTCCTACCAACAAAATTTTTGCGGTATAACTATGCTGTGGTCATTGTTAAAGTTTTTATGTTTAACCTACATTATAATGTAGTAGAAATACTAAACTACAGAGCTTGTGATCTATTTTATAGTCCTAACTGTATGGAATTTTGCACTCATCTCTTAAGTTTAACTTCCTCATTTATAAATAAGCTTGGACTAGAAAATGAGCTCAAAAGTTATTTGAATTTTTCATAACAATTATGCAAGCTTTAAATAAAAATTTGTGAAGTAACCATTAATCTTACAACAGTAGAAAACAAAATATTTCAATTATTTATGCTAAGGTAATTAATGCATAATTTTAAAATAGCTTTTTTGTATAACATAAAGAAGAGTGTATATATTTATTTTTAAATTGATCTTCTTGATACACTTTATATACATATCATGATCACTCAACATTAAGAATTTTTACCAGTATAGGACATGACAATTCTCATTTTTTCCCATTCCCTTGCCCAACATAACACATAAGCCCCCTATATACACAAGCTTTGTTTCCTTTTATCATCACATTTTTTTCTTTTCCTTCATTATTTACCCCTATCCCCTTTTCTCTTTGAATATTTTCTATTTCACAATATCTATCATACATTCTAGAATGCATTTATATCTTGTTTCTCATACCAGAGGAAAAAATACATATTTACAGATCTGTGACCTATTTATTTCACTTATGAGTATGTCCTCAAGGTTTGTCCATTTGAGTATAAATGACTCAAATTTATCATTCTTTATGGCAGAGTAAGATTCCACTTTATTTTTTTTAAACCCATATCTTCTTTATACAGTCTCACATTGATGGGTATTTGGGTTGTTTCCAAAATGTAGCTATCACAAACTCCACTGCTATAAAAATGGGTACACATATGTCACAGTGATATCAATTTTTAATTCTTTTGTGTTTATACTTAGCAGACCAATACCAAGGTCAAATGGGACCTCTAATCCTAGTTTTTTGATAAATCATCACACTGATCTCCACAGTAGTTGCACCAGTCTGCATTCCCACCAACAGTGGGGAAGGCTTTCTTTCTCCCCACAGCTTCACCAGCATTTGGTACTGGTTAATTCTTTTTGGAGTGAGATGAACTCTCAGTATTGTTTTCATCTGCATCTCTTAAATGACCACTGATGTTGAGCATTTCTTCATATGCTTCTTAGCTGTTTTTACTTCTTCTGAAAGTATCGGTTCATTTCAGATGCCCATTTTTTGATTGAGTCTTTAAATTGGGGGGGGCTGGTTTTTTAAGCTCTTTACATATTCTGCATAGTACCACTTAGTCTGAGAAACAGCTGGTAAAAATATTTCCCATACTGTTGATTGTCTTTTCACTCTGCTAGTGGTTTCCTTGTCATTCAGGTTTTTAATAAGATGAGAACCCATTTGTTGATTTCTTCTGCTAGTTCTCATGCTATAGAGGTTTTGTTCATAAAGTCTTTCCCTAAGTCAGTGTCTCTAAGAGTTCTACCTAACCAGTTTTGCAGCAGTTTTAATGTTTCTGTTTTAAATGTTTAAGTCTCTAATTCAATTTGATTTTAATTTAGTGTATGGTGAAAGTGATAGGTCTAGCTTTAGTCTTTGGCAGCTTAAAGCCCAGCTTCTCCAGCACCATTTGTTAAAGAGGCTATCTTGCCTCCACTGAGGATATCTGGCTCTTTTGCCAACGATGAGGTGGCTTAGTGTGTCTGGAGTTGTTTCTGTATCTTCTAACCTATTCTATTGGTCCTCAGGTCTGATACTTTACCAGTACCATACTGTTTTTTATCACAGAGGCTTTGTAGTGTAATTTCAAGTTGGAGATCATGATACCCACTGCCATGTCCTTGTTTCCTAGAATTGCTTTTGCTATTCTAGGTCTCTTGTGATTCCAGATGAATTTTTGGATTATTTTCTGGAGATTTGTGAAATATGCTGTTGGGATTTCAATTGGGATTGTATTGAATCTATATAGTAGTTGTGGGAGTACAGCCATTTTGACAATATTGCTTCTTCCTGCCCAAGAAAAAGGGATGTCTTTCCATTTTCTCATATCCTCTGCAGTCTCCTTTTTCAGAGTGCTTTAGTTTTCAGAGTAGAAGTCTTTCACCTCCTTTGTTAGATTGATTCAAGATATTTCTCTTTTTTATGCTATTGTGAAAGGAATTGACTCCTCAATTTCTCTCTCAACAAGTCTGTTATTTGTTTATACAAAGACTATAGATTTTTGAGCATTGACTTTGTATCCAGCTACACTATTAAATTTGCTGATTAAATCTAGCAGTCTGTTGGTTGAGTTTTTAGGATCTTCTATACAAAGTATGATGTCATCAGCCAATCATGACACTATAACTTGTTCTTTACTGATCTTTATTCATTTGTTTCTCTTGTCTAATTGTTGTGGCTAATGTTTCTAGCACTATATTGAACAGGAGTGTTGAGAGTGTACATTGTTTTCTTGTTCCTGATCTTAGCATGAAATGTTTCAGTTTTTGATCATTTAGTATAATGGTGGCTGTTTGTTTCTCTTAAATAGCTTCTATTAGTTTGAGATAAAGCCCATCAAATCCAATTGTCTATAGGACTTTTATCATGAATAGGTGTTGCATTTTGTCAAATGCTTTTATTTTTGCTTTTCCTGAAAATATTGAGATGACCATATAGTTTTTGTCCTTGAGTCTATTAGTGTAGTGTGTTATGTTTATTTATTTACATGTGTTGAACCATCGTTGCATCCCTGGGATGAATCCTGCTTGGTTAGGGTGTGTGATCCTGTTCATGACTCTTTGTATTCTATTTGCCAGTATCTTTTTAAGGATTTTTACATATGTATTAACTAGGTAAATTAGCCTGTAATTCTCTTTTTGGGGGGGGTCTTTCTCTCCTTTTGGAATCAATGCAATGGTTGCTTCCAGGAATGACTTTGGGAGTACTGCTTCCATTTATATTTTATTAAGGAGTTTAAGAAGTAGTGGCATAAACTCTTCTTTAAAAGTTTTGTAGAATTTACCTGTAAATCTATCAGGACCAGGACTTTTCTAAAGTTATTATACCTCAGTTTTTACAGAGGAGATAAGCAAAAAAAAAAAAATCACACTTATAAACATGAATAGAACAATAAATCACATGTTCAGTACTTAAAGTCATTGTTGTGACTTTAAGAATCTTATCTCCTATTTGAGTTAAAACCTGAAGATATTTTAATGTTATGGAATTTAATACAACTGAATTCCAAATCTAAACCTGTCACTGAATTGCTTTAATGCCTTAGAAAAATTTTCTAATCATAATTTACCAAGAAAAAAATCTTTCATAATTTATTCACCACTCACCCCAACCCAAAAATGAATTAAGTCACTAAAATTCTCAACAAATACAGAGTGTGTATGAAAATTTTCCATAAATTAACAATTAGTAACTATAAACTTGGCAAGAAAGCCATATCTCCATATGTGACCCCACTCTCCACAGGTCCACTGGCAACAGAGGCTTATAATTAAAATTCTTGATTTGTTTTTAGGACCTTTACATCTTGCTGAATTGCACATTCACATCAATAGAGAATTGAAACAGCTACCCTAAACTAGTTCAAATGTCCTGGAAAAAATGCTCCAATTATCTCTACAGTCAATCAAAAAGAAGTCACTCAACCAGCTAATTAGAAATTATGTTCAGAGCTAAATTTAGACTTAAAACCAAAGAAGCAAATGAAAACATAGTCACATAAAATCAGTTCCAAACATTTTAGTAAATCCAGCTTGTCCAAACCCTTGAAGTAGAGAGTGATGAAAACACTACATGCAAGGAGGCATTAAATGATCTGTATTTTAAGCTAGACATGATGTTAAGTTCCTGCAATCCCAGGACTGTAGGAGACAGGCAGGAGGTTTGACAAGTTCTAGTCCAGCCTGTCCAACTTATTGACTAACTCAAAAATTAAAAATTTACTTGAAGAATTGGGAGTGATTCAAGAGATTAGGTAGATTATCTTAGTTTCCACGAAATTTCCCTAATATTCCTGAAGGCTGTTCCCAGCACTGAAAAAATACAATTGACTATACTTTTTGAATCAATAAATAGTACATCAGTTTTTAAGAGTGAACGTTACCCCGCTCTTTCACAGTAGTACACTCTCTTGCTGTAGAGGGTAAAACTTTGTTGTCTTTTGCACATGTCTTGACCAATTCTTTTTTCAAGAAAAAAATAACATAGAAACCACCTTTAGAAGGAAAACTCCAAACCAGGCACCATGGTGCATGCCCATAATCCCAGCACCCAGGAAGCTGAGGCAGAAGATAGGCATAAGTTTATGGCCATCCTGGGCTACTATATAGCAAGTCCTTTTCTCAAAATATCAAACAAAAAAAAAGACTCCAACTACCCTAAAAAACCAGTACCATTAGAGTATATAAATAATTCAGACCCAAGTAGAAGATGCAGAAACAACTCCAGATATACTAAGCCACCTCATCTTTGACAAAAGAACAAACATTCTCAATGGATGAAAGATAGCCTCTTTAACAAATGGTGCTGGAAAAACCATGTTTCAATCCGCCATAGATGAAAACTAGACCAATATCTTTCACCATGCAGTACACTGAGATTGAAGTAGATTAGAGACCTGAATATTAAAGCAGAAACACTAAACCTGCTAAAAGATAGGTTAGGCAGAACTCTTGAACACATTCGTGTAGGAAAAGAATTATGAACAAAACCTCAGTATCATGGGAACTAGCACAAAGAATCAAGAACTGGTATCTCATTAAAATTCATCTGCACAGAAAGAGAAACCAACTGAGCAAAAAGACAACCTACAAACTGAGAAAAAGATTTTATCACCACTTATTCAGACAAAGGACTACTATCTAGAATATATATAGAACTTAAAAATATCAGATCCCCCAAATTTAAAGCCCCAGTTCAAAAATGGGCATCTGAAATGAACAGACACTTTTCAGAGGAAGAAGTAAAAGCACCTAAGAAGTACGTGAAGAAATGCTCAACGTCACTGGCCATTTGAGAGATGCAGATGAAAACAACACTAATATTTCACTACAAAGAATGGCTGCTATCTCAAAATGAGTCAGCAACAAATGCTGGAGAGGCTATGGAGGAAAAAACCCTCCTCCACTGTTGGCAGGAATGTAGACTGGTACAACCTCTATGGAAGTCAGTATGAAGATTCCTCAAAGGACTAGGATTAGAGTTCCCATTTGACCCTGCTATTGCCCTGCTAGGAAAATTGATTTCTTAATTTTTTTAGGATGTTTCATTGTTGATGGTGCAAGGTTCTGAGTTCACTCTTGCTACCATATACCACAATGCCAGGCAAGGTGACTCACGCTTACCAGCAATCAACACCACACACCACAATGCTGGTTGTGGTGGCTTACACCTGTAATCCCAGCACTTGGGAGGCAGAGGTAGGAGGATTGCTGTGAGTTCAAGGCTTTCCTGCACTACACAGTGAGGTCAGAGCCAGCCTGAACTACAAAGCGAGACCCTGTCTCAAAAAAATTTTGAAAAAATCCATACATATATATATGTATTATATATTATATACATATATATAATATATGTGTGTATATATATAATACATATATATAAATGTTTTTAAAACCTACATATGTATATGTATATATATGAACATTTTTAAAAGCCATTGGGTAAATAAGGTCCAGTG
This sequence comes from Thryonomys swinderianus, assembly GCA_004025085.1. Lineage (NCBI taxonomy): Eukaryota > Metazoa > Chordata > Mammalia > Rodentia > Thryonomyidae > Thryonomys > Thryonomys swinderianus. The sequence continues at coordinate 22,082 of PVIC010019330.1, read as the reverse complement.
TTAGGAAATCTAAAAAAAAAAAAAAAAGTTCAGTAGACATTTATCATCTCTTTATCTCTGAATGTGCTCCTTCCCCTGACAGCAGGGTTTACTCCCTGGCAATGAGATGAATTAAGCTTTGACTGACCAAGAAGAGAGGGCAGCAGGATCATTGTGTTATCCCTACCAGGCAAAGCTGAATGTTTTCAAATTCCTTCCTGTGACTCCCTAGTATTGTGCTGCTGAGCGAGTGTTTTGCCACTCCAAGACTCTGTTTTCCCATCTGTATGATGGGGATAACATAACCTGCCTTAGAGAAACATTAGTTCATAACATATGCAAGTTTATGAGACCCTCAAAATAATGCCCGCTACTAGCAAATACTATGCAATCATTTGACATCAGCCTTTGTTTTGATTGATTCTTTTCTGTAGGATTTTCTCATGAATGGGTGTTGGGCTTTATTAAATGCTTTTTTCTATGTCTACTGAGAAGTCGTATGATTTTTTTTCCTTGGCTCTGCTGATATAGTGTATTACACTTTTTTAGATTTACATGTGTTGAGCCATCCCTGCATCCTTGGGTTAAGTTCTACTTGGTTGTAGTATACAACCTTTTTGATGATTTTTCATTCTGTGGTGGATATCTTATTGAGCAATTTTGTGTTTATGTTCACTAGGGAGATTGACCTATCATTCTCCTTTTTGATTGGCTCTTTCTCTGTTTTTTTTTTTATCAGAGTATGTATTTTCACCTGGTATCCCAAAATCTATTTAATTCATTACTTAGGTCTGTGTATAAATTAATTAAATTAAATTTTCTCATTTTTCAATTCATTTTAGTACCACTAGTTTGTTTTTCTTTTTATTATATGCCCGTACATCATTTTATTAACATCAACTAAATTATTCTACCTAAGGATACAGTAGTGGATATTTTTCTGTACATATTTGTCACATATTAGAAAATAATGTCTAAAATACAATGTTTCTGATATTAACTATCTATCTAAATACTATATTCTCAGGTCCTAGTGCCTAACATATTATAAGTTTAATAAATACTTTTAATAAATGAATAAATGATGCTTCACAAAAGAATGAGAAAGTATCATCTTTCCTTTAATAAATAGTTCAAAGATATTTATGTTGACAAAAATGAAAGAAAAACATACTGTAATAAATAATTTATACTTTGTTTATTTTATGCATATTATGCTTAAGTTATAAGACATAGACAATAAAATAATGGAAGATATTTTACATTAAGATAAACCAAACCATGAAGAGATTATGGCAATTTTTTCTTTTGAGACAGGGTCTTGCTTTGTAGTTCAGGCTGGCCCTGAGCTCAATATGTAGCCCAGGCAAGCCTCAAACTCAGCAATCCTCCTGCCTCTACCTCCCGAGTGCTGGGATTATAGTTGTGACCCACCACGCCTGGCACTGGGGTATGTGGTACTGATTGCTGGTAGGTATTAGTCACCACCCCCAGTATTGTTGTATGTGGTTGCTGGGGATTGAACCAGTGATCTTGCACTTGCTAGGCAGGCACCAGAACCACTGAGCTAAATGTTTGGCCCTGATGGCAAATTTTTGTTGGCAAAACATTTATTGGTACATTTTAGGCATCCATAATGATGATATTCATCATAGGAAATATACACCAGTACATGATGGCAAACTATGGAGGTCACACTATGGAGGTCACAAGTAGAACTCAGTTTCCAGATGTATACAATTTCACAGGAAGTATGTGTGAGATAGTCTTTATGAAAACCATAAAACAAATAAAAATGTCTTCACAAATGTTTAGTCACTATCATGCTTCACCATGTTATAATCTCCACTGCTCATAGGTATTTATGGGTTGTGAATTAGTACTATTTCCTGCTGATTCAATAATTTACTTGGAAAACCATGAGCCAATATATAGAAGGAAATGAGTGAAGATAAGTATATGTATATATATATATACTTACTTGCTACCATCTTCCTTTTTTAAAATAAATAAGAAATTCAAAATAAATTAAGTATGAGCATATATGAAAATGCATTTCAAGTTGGACCAAAGTTTAATCAGAGCCCTTCCACCAAATAGAATTTCTCTCGTGAAACAATTCAGTGTCTCACAATCTGCATGTCATTGAATTCTCATCTTCATATTATTTTTAGAAAGTATGGTTTATAATAAAATATCTTCAGAATTTCTAGATGAATATATTAAAGAATCTAGACTCTGTTGACTAACCTTTTGGTTATCACAAACAATGTATTCAAATTTTGGTTGAGTTTATTCTGGTCACTAGATACGAAACATTATTGTACTGACTTAATGTATTTTTATCAACTTTTATAATGATTATGTAAAATGTGTATAGTAGTTCACAGAATATTAATTGAGCAGTTACTGTGTGCTAAACATTTTGCAAGAATGAGGATAAAGATGAGAGCCAAACAAAATAGTTTCTACTAATTATAAATCTACATCTGGCTGCAGAGAATATATTTTAATACTATTCCAGTTATTTAAAACAAGAAGCTACAAAGGGAAAGAAGTGTTCAGAGTTTATAAATATAAATAAAAACTTGATGAATGGCTTTCTCAAAAAAATAATTACAGTTTTCATTTTGCATTTAATGTTCTGCCCTATGAAGTTTAGCATTTATTACAATATAAATTTCATTCTGTGCTCCAAAAAGCATAGTCGATCTGTAATTTTTTTGAACAGCTCCTACAGTGTACAGTATATTGCATATTGGTATGTGCTCAACAACATTTTTCAGACTAATAATTTTTGTTTATTAACTCTATTCCCTTTTCCAAGTGGTACAGGCATGAAGTGAAAAAAAATCCAAACATATCATTTGATGGTTTCAAACATGTAGACATAGCATTTCAGGGACTAGCTTCTACATGCAACTTGAGGCCCTACTCCTTAGTGAAATAAACTGGATGCACGTGTTTAAATATCATATTTAAAAACCTGTTTCTTTAGTTTGAGAAACTGAAAGTGTAAATGAGGGCCAAAATGTATGTTAGATATTGGGATATGGGAAAAAAAATGTTCAAGTGGGAAGGGGAACAAGGGAGTGGAAGCAGAAAAGAAAAAGAGAATAGATGTGAAAAATGGAAGCAGAACCTTTTTTTTTTTTTTTTTTTTGAGACAGGGTCTCGCTTTGTAGTTCAGGCTGGCCCTGAGCTCACTATGGTGCCCAGGCAAGCCGCCGCGAAATCAGCAATCCTCCTGTCTCTGCCTCCCGAGTGCTGGGATTACAGGCGTGAGCCACCACGCCCAGCATTGTGGTATGCGGTGTTGATATGTTGGTAGGCGTGAGTCTCCACGCCCAGCATTATATGTGGTTACCGGGGATCGAACTCAGGACCTTGCACTTGCGAGGCAGGCGCCGGAACCACTGAGCTAACCCTCCGGCCCAAAGCAAAACTTTTATAAATATAGAAGGAGTTGGGAAAAAGAAGAAGAGTCAAGATATATTAGGTATAGGTACAAATTTCCTATGATGAGTGTGATATTATGTATATCTAAAATGTATCAGTAAAATTAAACAAAACAATACCAAGAATCGCATATACAGCAATCAATTTTTCCATGAAACTTACACTATGTAACTCTATCTGAATAGGAACAGTATTCCCATTCTAAGAACCTGTTTACAACTAGAATCTATCAGGAAGTAATCTGCCAAGTGAATCCGAATATTTTTAGGAAAGGCAAAAATTTAAGTACCGGGGCCAGACATATAGCTCAGTGGTTCCAGTGCCTGCCTTGCAAGCGCAAGGCCCTGATGCCAGTAACCACATACAATGTCTAGTGTGGTGACTGACGCCCACCAGCAATCAATGCCACAAACCACAGAGCAGGGCATGGCGGCTCACGCCTGTAATCCCAGCACTCGGAAGGCAGAGGCAGGAGGATTGCTGAGTTCGACGCTTGCCTGGGCTACATAGTGAGCTCAGGGCCAGCCTTAACTACAAAGCGAGACTCTGTCTCAAAAAAAAAAAATTTAAGTACTGGGCCAGAGATTTAGCTCAGTGGTTCCAGCGCCTGCCTCGCAAGCACAAGGCCCTGAGTTTGATCCCGGTAACCACGTACAATGCTGGGGCTGATGACTCACGCCCACCAGCCATCAATACCACATACCACAGTGCTGGGTGTGGTGGCACACGCCTGTCATCCCAGCACTTGGGAGGCAGAGACAGGAGGTTTGCTAAGTTCAAGGCTTGCCTGGGCTACATAGCGAGCTCAGAGCCAACCTGAATTACAAAGTGAGACTCTGTCTCAAAAAAAAGAAAAAAAAATTAAGTACTATCCATGGATTCTTCTCTAATCAAAAATGTTCAATATTTAAAACATTCCAGATTTCCAGGAAGATGGTAGAGTGGTGAGCAACAAAAAAAGAATTTCTAAAAATTCAAAAGGTAATGGGGTTTGGTGTAAATAATGAAGAAAGAAAAAAATTAAGGGTTAAAAAAAAAGGAAACAATGCTTGTGAATATAGGGGTGGGGGAGAGGTAGGGTGGATAGGGGAGGGAGAAAAATGAGAATTAAGTCCTGTCATATACTGGTACAAATTCTCAATGTGGAAAGTAATTGTGATTTGTATACATAATGTACCAATAAAATGTACCAATAAAAAAAAAGAATTTTTTTGCAATTTACCATTCCCAAATTGGAATATAGCAGCTCAAGGGGAAAAAAAAAGGAAGGAAGTGGGTCCCCATGACCTAGAAAGGGCCTGAGCCAAGAATTGAAGAGAGTGTAGGAAAAAAACTTTAATGAAAAGGACAGAATCCTCTCACCTATCCAGAACTCTTGGAAGGGGAGAACCTGCACTGGTGACTTCTGACAGCCCACAGGCCCCCACAGAGAAACAGGATAGTGGAGTGGAGTGGAGCAGAGGTCACACTGAACAGCAGCACCTGCTGTTTTCAACGTATATATTGGTTTTGGACAGAGGACAAAGGATCAGCACCAGTCAAGTAAGGAAACTCCGTCCACCATCTCAAGAGATTTAGGATCCATGTACCAGTAGCCCATAAGTTCCAAGTCTGCTCTAAGAAGAGCAGCAATACTTTGAACCCTGCAGGTCCTCAAACTGAACTTAGGCATTGTAACCAGAAGCCAGACTGATCCACAGTGGAATACGGATACTTCCCTTGTGACTAGTTAACTCCAATCTGCGTGCTGCTGCCCATATTGTCTACGGGAGACAGCAGGTCCAGGCCTTGAAGGGCCTTTAGGTATTGTTTTTGGTATTTGTTTTTGGTTTTTGCTGTTGTTGCTGCTGTGGGTGTTTTCTTTTTTTTCTTTTTTCTTTCGATTTTTTTCACTTTTTCTTTTTTATGCCCTCTCTTTCTGCTTTGTTTCTCTACTTTCTTACTGCTGAGTCTGTCCAATTTCAGATTGTTTGTTCTCTAAACTTCTCTTATTTTTACATTGATTACTCTTGATTACCTATTGCTGCTGGGTACCCCTGTTTTTCTTTTATTCCTTTACCCTCTTTACCTCCAGTCAGTAGCAGTTCCCTGAAGTTTGTATGTTTTGGTCCTCCTATTCTCCCTTTCTTCTGTACTATTGTAAGAGAGTGCATAAAGTTTCTATTGTCCTGCTACTGTTAGTCTGGTCTGTTTGAATCTGCCCCTTCAGATTCAAACAGACCCTGTCTCTTGTTCTCTATTTTCTATCAGTTTCCCAGGGTTTGTGTGATCTTAATATGTTCTTTAAACCTGTTTCTAATCTCTTGCTCTCCTTCTATTTCTCTGCCCCCACAACTCCTTAGTGACCTTTTATTCCCAAAGGGTGATGCTGCTATAAAGAAATGCCTCTATATCATAAAGGTATTTGTGGTTAGTTCTAAATTTTGGCATATGATCACAGATCTAACTCATGAAGTTAAAGGCATTAGAATAGTGATTGCCTTAGTTTGCTATTTCTTGTGCTCTGTTTGATATTGTTGATGATAGTTATTGCATTATTTCAACTGAGGTGATGTGATTATTCTGTTTAATTACCTTTCATGGTGTGCCAGAACTGAACTTACAGACCCAAGGAGGATAATCCAGGAAGTGGCCATATCTAAGGGTTCCAAATATTGGGAAGAAGAGACTTGCAATAAACATTTTTCAGACAGCAGGCCAGGAAATAAACCAAATACATTATCAACAGCAAAAAAAAAAATTCAAAATCCTGGATACAAAGATCATCACTACAGGGGAATCCATGGAAAAGGAAAATAGAACAATAACAAGAATTCTCTGAGTGAGTAATAAGAGGATCTAGTAAAATAGAATTCAAAACTAGTTTATGACATAAAAACAGAACTATTACCCATATTGAAATATATGGTTAATAACACCAAAGAACAGATCAGGAAAATATAATCTCAGATTATGAAACTAGTGGAATCTGTTAAACAGCTTGAAACAACTCCAATGAAAATTTTCAAAATAGGATGAATTAATGTGAAGGCCAAATATCAGACATAAAATATAGGATGCAGACAATGAACGGGAAAGGAATAATTTATGGAAAATGGCAAGGTACCAGGAAAAATCGATCCACCAGCTCATAGATGATGGAAAGAAGAATAATATAAAACTGATTGGTGTACAAAAGATACAAAAAAACTATTCACAGATATAATGGCAGAAAACTTCACAGGAAATGGGAAAGAATTTGACATATGGATAAGTGAGACATATAGAGCTCCAAATGGCTGTGATCTAAAAAATTCTACCTAGGCATATAATACTCAAGATTCTAGAAATCCAACAGCAGAATGAAATACTGAAAGCAGTTAGAGAAAAGAAACAAATCACATACAAAGTAAAGCCCATCAGAATCAGAGCAGACTTTTCAGCACAAAGTCAAGGACAACCTGGAGTGAAATATTCCAAGACCACAAGGAAAACAACCTCCAACCTAGATTGATATATCCTGCAAAACTATCTTTCAAAATCAATGGGGAAATAAGATACTTCCTCAACAAAGAACACCTGAGAAACTTCGAATGCCAAACCTGCACTCCAAAAAATTCTAAAGAATATCTTAGAAAAACACAATGAATGCCACAATCTCATGAGATCCAGCAGAGTGAACTCATTGGGCAAAGCAAGAACTCAATGGAAAGGGCCAAAAGCAAAGAATAAAAGAGCTAAGAACAGGAAAACATCATGACAGAGCAAAATCAGTACATATCAATTATAACTGCTAATATCAATGGCTTCAATATGCCAATTAAAAGACACAGACTGGCAGAATGGATTAAGAAGCAAGATCCCACAATATGCTGTATACAGGAAGCACACCTAACTCAGAAAGAAAGTCAGAGACTGAAAGTAGAAGGATAGAAAATAATTCTCCATCTGACAGGAAACCACAAAAAAAGCAAGAGTGGCTATCTTATTTACAGACTAAGTAGATTTCAAACCAAAACTGATTAAGAGAGGCAAAGAACACTACATCCATGTAGAGAGAGCAATCCAAGAGGAAGAAATGACATTCATAAATATTTGTGCATCAAATTCTTGTGCGCCCAACTATATAAAACAAATATTAATGGACATGAAACCCAGATAAGCATTAATACAATAGTAGTAGGGGACCTCAGTACCCCACTGTCACAAATAGACAGATCAACTAGATAAAAAAAATCAATAACGAGGGCCAGGGATTTAGCTCAGTGGTTCTGGCATCTGCCTCACAAGCTCAAAGTCCTGAGTTCGACCCCTGGTAACCAAATACCACAATGCAGGGTGTGGTAACTCTCACCACCAGCAATCAGTACCATACACCACAGTGCCAGGCATAGTAGCTCACGCCTGTAATCCCAGCACTCAGGAGACAGAGACAGGAGGATTGCTGTGACTTTGAGGCTAGCCTGGGATACATAGTGAGTTCAGGGCTAGCTGAATTCCAAAACGAGACTCTGTCTCAAAAAAAAAAAATCAGGGCCGGAGATTTAGCTCAGTGGTTCCAGCGCCTGCCTCGCAAGAGCAAGGTCCTGAGTTCGATCCTGGTAACCACATACAACAATGCTGGACGTGGTGGCTCACGCCCACCAGCAATCAATACCACATACCACAGTGCCGGGCGTGGTGGCTCACACCTATAATCCCAGCACCCGGGAGGCAGAGGCAGGAAGATTGTTGAGTTTGAGGCTTGCCTGGACTACATAGTGAGCTCAGGGCCAGCCTGAACTACAAAGTGAGACCCTGTCTCAAAAAAAAAAAAAAATCAACAATGAAATACTTGAACTAAACCAAACTCTTCCAAACACAGAATTAATAGTACTAGAGATCCTATTTGACCCTGCCATTTCCCTGCATGGAATATAACGAAAGAATTATAAGATTCACACCACAGTGACATATGTACACTCATATTTATAGCAGCTCAGTTTGTGATAGCTAAATCTTAGATACAGCCCAAATCCCCATCAACAGGAGACTGGATAAAGAAGGATATATGTATGTATGTGTATATATATATGTATATATATATATATATATATATATATATATATATATAAAACGGAGTGTTAGCCATAAAGAATAATAAATTTGAGTTATTTATACTCAAATGGATGTACTTTAAGGACATAATCATAAGTGAAATAAATAGGACATAGATGTGTAAATACTGTTTCATTTCTCTGGTATGAGAAACTGAAAGTGTAAATGAGTTCTAAAATGTATTATAGGTATTGTGAAATAGGAAGAAAATGTTAAAAAGGAAAAGGTGAAAAGGGGATAGGGGCTAATGAAGAAGGGAGAGAAAGAATTATGGTTAAAAAAGGAAATAAAGCTTGTGTACATGGGGCTAGGAATTGTAGGGAAGATAGGAGAATGGGAAAAAATGAGAATCAAGATGTACTGTATACTGGTGCAAACTCCCAATGTTGAATGTGATCATAATGTATATATTAAAAAAACAATAAAATAATTACTTAAAAATTCCAATATTGGGCCAGGGATGTAGTTCAGTGGTGATAGCACCTACCTGGCCAAGTGCAAGGTCCTGAGTTTGATCCCTGGTAACATAAATAAATAAATTTTCCAATATATAACAGATGGGCAAAGATGCCCAATAAAGATTTGATATATATGTAGTTAAAATACAGATATGTTTTTCTTGGAGTATATGTGGATAAGATACATTTACAGCATCAAAATTGAACAAATCAAATTGAACAGATTTTTTTTCTAGTTCCTACAGTACAAATATAAACCAGCTTACAACTCAAGAAGGATAAATGATATAAAACAAAAATATCCCAATATCTGCAGATTTAACACCTAACTACTCATTCACTTCACCTGTGGTGAGGTGGTCTCCACCTCAGCAGAAGAGTAGGAAAAACTGTTCCTCACTTTATTTTCTCATAATAATGCTTCCCACTCAAGGGTTTTTTGGTGAAAAGTTGTTCTTGGGAATTACATAATCCTTGGGATCATTCTAATTGTAAAACTAAGTAATTTTGCTATCATCACAGAGTTTAAATATTTAAGCTGTCACTTAAAGACCTTTCCCCTCAAAAATCTCTTGTACACCTGAGACTCTCATTAAGAAGTTTTGACTACTAAGATATATTACATGGAATCTTCCTCTTCAATAAGATGTATGGTCACTGGGACAACATACTGGACAGAAAACAAGGTAAGAGTTTAAATCAGACTAACTTTGGATTCTCAGTTCTGATTCACCCACGGAAATAAGGCGATGGCTTTCTTAAATCATGTGGCATTATCTTGAGATGCTGAGCAATCATGGCCTTCATTTCAGCCATCCTAACTGTAAGACTGAAGGAACACCTAGCACACTGGCCTAAGATGCATCTAAGAATGTTGACAACATTGTTCACACAGGTAAAGCATAAGAAATCAAGCCACAAATGTCCTTGACAGAAGAAAACTAACTGTGGCTTTTTTACATAGTGGGGTAACATAAAATGGCTATACCCACACATAACAGCAGATAAATTTTAGAAGCATAACATTGGGTGGTAAAAATACATTTCTGCAGGCTTCATGGAGTAATAGCTATATTTTATAAAGCTTATGAACTGGTGGAGGTAAACAGTACATTTTCTGGAAGAACATACATGTAAAATACAAATATAAAGAATAAAAGTGGTAAAATGATAAGCCAAATTTTCAAAGCAGCCATTGTTTATGCTGGAAGAAGCAAGGATGTGGATACAGGGAGAAACACATAGATAGGTAAGAGCTATTAGTGACAAGCTAAGATCAGTTTGGATGGTGAGTCACTATGTCACGCCTTGTTTGGGTATATATCTTTAGTACCTATCAGCATTATACTTTTAAAGTAAGATAAATACAAACGGCATTAAAATATTATCCAACATTGATTATGAAAGATCTAGAAAAATTATTCTGCTCTAACACTGTACTTCCCACTCTGATTACTAACACTATCCAATAACTCAGGCACTATCCTAGGGACTCAGAGATAAACAAGATAACTCTTGAAGGGTCATCAATCCAGGGGAAGCTCTGCATAAACAAAGATAAATAAAATGCTCTATATGTCCTATAAAAAATGCTTGAAACACTGAAAAGTGCCTAAAAATTATAATTTTTACCTTTTATTATAAATATTATTTTTGAACTAGGGAAAAGTAGCCTGAAGGACATAGACACTGAACACTTGATATTCACAAGACATGCATTTACTTTCTTACTAAACCATTGTATACACAATAACGAATGTTTCTGTTTCATGAGGCGCCTCTGGGTAAGCAGAACTTGAAAGGTAAGAGAACAAAGCAAAGCAAATACTATTTAATCTAAGCTCTACTCCACACTGCCTGTTCTTTTAATATTTACTCTCTTTATAAATGTTTGCCCTTCACTTCAGTCTAATAATCCTAAGAATGCAATTTCCTCACAGAGTTCAACTTATCCTTAGAAAAGCAAAACTAGGAATAGTTAATACAACAAATAGAAGAAATAAACAGCAACACATAAGACTTTCAACTCTCCTGAGTCAAATGGCCTTTGCTATGCAGTAGCCCACCTATGATGTGTTGGGGATAAAGTGAGATATCTTGTTAGATGAAACAACTCATACACACATTAATAAATGATGCCTTGGTCTAGGATTAAAATCAGAAGGGTAAATAGGAGCTATTAATTAAGGAATATTAAATCTAAAAATTTAATCAGAGAAAGCCCAGTTTGCACATTCTTCAGCAGGAAAAAGATCACTATTCTTGTATAGGCAAACTTGAAAGTAACCTCTGGAATCTTCATTCATAGCCAAAAATACTTTATTCAGGCCTTGTAGAACAATACAGAAATCCTAGAATCACGTAAAGCTAAAAGTTTAACTGCTAAATGTCCCACACAAGCCACTGAGGTTTAAAATTAAATCCTCAACCTAGTAATGTTCACCACAGGAAATTCCAAAAATATCTCCACCAAATGGGCAAATAGAAAAGAAAAACAAACGCAGCCCTTGGCATAAGTGTCCCCCATAAACAGAACGCTGTGGGCACACTTCACACCAGGCCATCTGCTGCTGCATGGTGGCATGTTAATAGACGGTTGAGACAAGTAACACAACTCACTGTAAAGAACAGCTCTTTATTCAACACTCTCTCCCTCTGGGGGTGAAGTACTGATGAACTGTGCTCTACTCTTTCCTCAGAGTCCGGAGAAAGTAAGGACTCTTAACCACACTTATCTTTTGACTTTACTTACTACAAATTGCCAAAACTGAAAGCCAAATAATCCCTCTAGTGGTAAAACGGATCAATAGCAAAGCACAGTCCAGGAAGCCAGTCTAAAATCATTGATTTGCATTTAGAAAAGGTAGTGAACATTCCGAACTATGAAAAACATAGAAAGAAAATTCGTGCTAGTAATTATTACTCCTAGGCAAAATGGAAATGTCCATTTAAATTTGGATTTCAGACAGTGACTGCTTCCTCTCTTTCTCCTGCGCATAGTGAGCTTTGGGAAGTGCAGTAGTTTCCAATAGGGAACATCCTGAGGATGAATTGGCATACTAGCTCAGATATTAAGGTGGCATTCTCGCCGGGCATGGTGGCTCATGCCTGTCATCCCAGCACTCGGGAGACAGAGGCAAGAGGATTGCTGTGAGTTCGAGGCTTGCCTGGGCTACATAGTGAGCTCAGGCCCAGCCTGAACTACAAAGCAAGACCCTGTCTCAAAAAAATTTTTAAATAAAATAATAAAATAAAACAAAATAAGGTGGCATTCTCCATCAAGCCTCTCTGGCTTTTAGGACTGACTCTGAACAGATTAGTACACAGCACTAAGTCCTATTTCGAGGTACCCCATAAAGTTGTGCAGTGCACAGACTGGCTATATAGTGACCCTGGTGACAGTCTTTATATTCCAAATATAGCATATACTGAAACATTTCTTCTTGTAAACCTAGCAATCTTACTAGTAAAGAATTCCAATAATTATACCACCAGCATCTGTAATCAAAATGGAAAAACTACAATCACCACACAGTGCATGGCAATACCAACATGATCATGGAAAAAATACATTGCACAGTGTGCAACAAATACAGTCACCCAGACAGTGTCTGAATTTATAGACTATTAGAAGTTATTTATTTTCAACATATGCTACAGCTAGTGGTAGTATAGCATAAGTTTATGCACTGAAACATTTCCTCACTTCCATTGTTAGCAGTCAGATGACTTTTCAACAGTCATTATTTAATTACTTATTATTAATTTACAGTATCTGCCATTAATTATTTTTATTCATATGTTCATTTTTATGCAGTATGCCAAGTACTTTTTTATTTTAAACTTAAAAATGAGTAAAATAAGACTATCTGCATGGAGCTTATCTTCCAATGGAGGAAAACTGTATTCATCAGGCTTCTCCAGAGGAATAGAGGCGGGAGAGTAGATACAGTTACAGGAAAGTATTTACTCGTTTGCAACACAGAGAGACTGATTGGTCCTATTACGCCTATCTCCATACAGGAGACCAGAAGATCCAGTAGCTGCTTGGTCCAAGAAGCTGGAAGCCTCAGAACAAGAGAGACCAATAGCTAAAAGCTCACTGGAGAGTTGCTCGTACAAGTCCAGGACCAAAAGCAGATTAATCTACAGTCTAATGTCTATAAATAAGGGCAGCACAAACTCAAGAAGTCTCAATATGTCTATGTGTACTTCCCATTTCTTCTGCTTTTTAGTTCCATTCAGACCATCCCCTGTCAGGTAGTGCTGTTCACGCTCAGGGCAGGTCTTCCCAACTTAGTTCACTGACACACATCAGTCATTTCTGGAAACATCCTCAGCGACACTCGGATGTGTGTTTGTTTTATCGATGTCCTAAATGTCTCAATCTAGTCAAGTTCACAACCAAGATTAACCACTACAAAAAACAGAAAGCAATTAATAGGTGAAAATAACACATCAGAGAATAATAAATACATCAGTAAATCAGAGAAATAAATCCAAGGAAGGGACAGAAGGTTTGGAGAATGGATTGAAATAAATGACCTTTCTAATGAGATAACATTTGAACTACAATGCCACTGTAATAAAAAAGCAAGGTACTGGCAAAGAAACAGACCTGAGGATCAGTGGAATAGATCAGAAGATCCAGAAACAATGCCAGATACATTAAGCCATCTCATCTTTGACAAAGGAGCCAAACATCCTCAATAGAAGAAAGACAGCCTCTTTAACAAATGGTGCTGGAAAAACTCGTTTTCAACCTACCAAAGACTGAAGTTAGATCCATCTCTTTCACTATGTATTAAACTAAAATCAAAGTGGATGAGAGACCTAAATATTAAAACAGAGACTCTAAACCAACTGCAAAACAGGTTAGGTAAAACTCTTGGAGACACTGGCTTAGGGGAAGACTTTATGAACAAAACCTCTATAGCACTAGAACTATCAGAAGAAATCAACAAATGGGATCTCTTTCTATTAAAAAGCTTCTGCACAGTAAAAGAAACCATCAGCAGAGCAAAAAGGCAACCAACAATATGAGAAAAAAAATCTTTACCAGCAATTCCTCAGACAAAGGGCTACTATCTAGCATATATAAGACCTTTAAAAATGCCCCCCCCAAATTTAAAGACCCAATTAAAAAAATGGGCATCTGAAATGAACTGACACTTTTCAGAGGAAGAAGTAAAAGCAGCTAAGAAGTACGTGAAGAAATGCTCAACGTAACTGGCCATTCAAGAGATACAGATGAAAACAACTCTGAGATTTCATCTTACTCCACAAAGAATGGCTGCTACCTCAAAATTATCCAGCAACAGATGCTGGCGAGGTTGTGGAGAAAAAGGAACCCTTCACCACTGTTGGTGGGAATGTAGACTAGTACAACACTATGAAGATCAGTGTGGAGATTCCTCAAAAAGCTAGGATTAGAGGTTCCATTTGACCCCACTATTCCCCTGCTGCGGATATACACAAAAGAATTACAGGATTCTTATCACAGTGACGTATGTGCATCCATGTTTATAGCAGCTCAGTTTGTGATAGCTAACTATTGGAAACAACCCAAATGCCCATCAACTCTAGATTGGATACAGAAGATGTGGTTTTTAATAAAATGGAGTATTATTCTGCCGTAAAGAATGATGAGATTGAATCATTTATACTCAAATGGACGTACCTCCAGGACATACTCATAAGTGAAATAAACAGGTCACAGATGTGCAAATATCATATATTTTCTCTGATATGAGAAACTGAAGCTATATATGTGTTCTAGAATGTATGACTGATATTGTGAAATAGTAAATATTCAAAAGGTAATGGGTCTTAGGGTAAATAATGAAAGAAAAAAATGATGGTTAAAAAGAAGGAATCAATGCTTGTGTATACAGGGGTGGGGATAGAGTGGATAGTGGAGGGGGAAAATGAGAAGTTGTGTCATATACTGATACAAATTCTCAATGTGGAGTTCTCAATGTAGAGTGTAATTGTGATGTGTATATATAATGTACCAATAAAATGTAAAAATATAATAAAATCAAATCAAAGAGAACCCTCAGAAGAAAAAAAAGAGATGACATTTGAATAGAAACATGCAAAATATGAGAAAGCAAGTAGTGTAGGTAAGAAGAATGAATGACTGTCCCTGTTGATAGACTTATGGTGCTGGAGAATCCACAGAGAATAGAAGACCAGTGTAGTAGAAGTTGAGTGACTGGAAGCAAAGCAGCAGGAAAGGATGTCAGGGAATTGAGCTTAGAAGCAGTCCTTAAAGAGACCTAAGATTTCACACACAGAGAAATAAGAGGTACTGACATGGTTTTAATTCTTCCCAGGATCCCACTTTTCAGTTCAGTAGAGCTTCCCTGGTATCATAGAGGAAAGTAGACTGAAACGGGTAAGGTGACAGTCTGAGACAACTTTCAGGCAGGGCTACCATCACCCAGGAAGGAGATGACGGGACCAGGTGGAGGCTGGTAGCAGTGAGGATCATGAGAAGCAGCTGGATATGAACATATTTTTGAATGTAGTAAAGAAGGAAAAGGAGACAAAATCCCACTCCTGAAGAGCTTTCTCTACTGGTATCTGTCATTTATTGAATATTTGGGTGTACCATACATTATACATTTACTAAGTTAAATCTTTGGCATGCCTAATCTCACCAATCTCCTCAACAGCACCACAAAGAAACAGAGGCTAGGAATAGCTAAGATTTTTGCCCCAGGCCATATAGCTAATAAGTCAAAGCAGTAGAGGAACTCAAATTTGACTGCCAGCAAACAGCAAGCCAAACACTATGAGAATAAAGAAATATAGACTGTAGGCTCTATCCTTGTGGCGCTTGGAAGAGATTTTAGATAAACAAATGAAATACAGTTAAATTACTGTGCTAGGCAGCCTGCTCCTTTTTAAGATTGGGAGCATAGGGGCTGAAGATTTAGCTCAAGCGGTACTGCACCAACCTTGGAGGCACAAGCACCAAAGTTTGAACCCCCGTATCAAAAAAAAAAAAACGATTGGAAGCAAATGAATGGTCTGCATTTAACTACTTTGTTAATCTAGAAGAGCAGGAAAAGTGTTTTTATTTAAAGTAGTTGGAGAAAGATTCACAAGGGAGCAAGTTCAAGCTGGGCCCTTTAGAAAGGGGGGAATGTCGACTAGGTGGCGAGTAGGAGGAAGACAGAAAAAAGCAGTAGCTACAACACCAAGAAGATGAACAAATCTATTGCTTGCAAGAAGAAATGAGTATGATGTTTTCAAGACAGAGAGTTGGACAATGTTAAACTGAGGGAAATAGTGACTGTCTCCACACTCCTAAAAATCTACACCATTTTAAGCAGCTCTGTTAGAGTAAGTTTTTGAAGTAGAAGTGAAATGTCCTGGTATTAATGAAGAAAACAAAGTACCTACAAATGTTCACACAAGAACCCTAAGACTTTCTCATCAAAAGAAACAAACACCTTTTATTTATTCATATTCATATGCATACTACTTCACACAGATAGAAATTTTGAATTTCATTTATTAAGTCATAGATGATAGGGTGGGTGTGATGTGTCACTATAGCTCAAATGTATAACAAAAGCAGAGTCTTGGGCCGGAGGGTTAGCTCAGTGGTTCCGGCCTGCCTCGCAAGCGCGAGGTCCTGAGTTCAATCTCCGGTGACCCACATACAATGCTGGGTGTGGTGACTCACGCCCACCAGCCATCAATACCACATACCACAGTGCCGGGCGTGGTGGCTCATGCCTATAATCCCAGCACTCGGGAGGCAGAGACAGGCAGATTGCTGAGTTCGAGGCTTGCCTGGGCTCCACAGTGAGCTCAGAGCCAGCCTGAACTACAAAGCGAGACCCTGTCTCAAAAAAAAAAAAAAAGCAGAGTCTTCATTTCTCTACAAATTCACACAGCTTCCTGCCAAACACCCATTCTAGCATATGGCTGGGGGTGAGGTGGGGGCAGAACGTGAAAATACCAATAAGAGGTGAATCATTTTCTTCTGATCCAAAATGCTCTGTTGTTATTTAAAAGTCCATTTCAGGGAAGTACTCAAAGTTCAAACTATCAGCATTGTCATTTGGTTGTCTCCCTTTTTTCTGTAAAACAGTTTCTGGGAACAAAATTAAAGCCCATACACGCCCAGGGAGCTGCAGGGGTGGAGGCTCCAATCCATCTGTGGTTGGGGTCCAGATGGAGAGTAGGTGTAGGATACATACCACAACAACTTAATCTTGCCAGGTCTGTCAGCTTCTGTCCTCATTACATCTGCTTCTAGAAAGTTCAGCGTGTGTAACTTGTGGTCTGTTCTCTCACCATAGCTGGCAGTTGGTTGTTGCCTTTCACCCCTTGACCACTCCACCTCAGCTCCAGTAGGTCCTTCCTCACATTCCCCAAATCTCCTCAGTTCTTTCCACCTGGCCCTGCCACAGCTGGTCATGCTGTCGCCTTCTCTGCATGACAAACACCACCTCACCATGGCAACACCACTGGTTCTTACAAAGTACTTTCTGCATCTCAAGAAGCACCTAGACTTCTCTCTATATTACTAGGCTAAAGCAATTTTTGGAACTCTTTCTGCCAAAACATGCAAATCTTCATTTCTTCTCTGCTTAGGTTGCCTCATATTGGGGGAAGAGGGTCTCACTATGAAATGTTCTGCTTCTTAGGGCTCAAACAGGAAATGAGAGTAGGAGCTAACTCTGTTTTCACAGCCCCTCAATCAAGCTGAGATTTCTCCCATTCTAGGTGTCTTCTATAAACAGCATTAGTGTAGCATACTTCACAGAACATGAAACGTACTGGTTTGAAGTGTGCATATCAGTGCATGTTAGTAAATTTATATAATTGTACAACCATGACCACCATGCAATTTTAGAGCACTTACATCACCTCAAAAACTCCCTCATGGCTATTTGCAGTTAGTACTCATTTACACTCCAAGTTCTACTAACTGTTGATGTGCTTTCCATGCTGAGAGGAAGTATTTCCATTTCTAGTGTATTGAACTTGGTCATTAAGACCAATTCTGAGGATATTCATAAATCCATGTCATATATGTATCTATCTGAATATATAAGAATAGTAATTACTGTGAAAGTTACCAGGCCAAAATCTGTGAAAATGGAGGACCCCCAAAAAGTAAACCCTGCCTGCAAAAGTCTGGGCCAGAGATTTAGCTCCATGGTTCTGGCACCTGCCTAGCAAGCACAGGGTCCCTGGTTCAATCCCTAGTAACTTCATACAAGAATACTGGGAGTGGTGACTCACACCGACCAGCACTCAGTACCACAGACCACAATGCCAGGCATGGTGGCTCTCACCTGTAATCCCAGCACTCAGGAGGCAGAGGTAGGAGCATTGCTGAGTTCAAGGCTTGCCTGGGCTACATAGTGAGTTCAGGGCCAGCCTGAACTACAAAGCAAGACCCTCAAAAAAAAAAGTTTTATCTTTATGGTTATTTGTCCATATGAAATATAGGTATGAACAGAACTAGAATTTTCATGGCCTCTTGGAATAAAGGCATCTAAAGTAAAAGCCAGTGCCTACCTCCACAGGAAACCTGACAAAGTCACATGTCTTCTTGAAATTAAAGCCCTCAGAGGAGTGCAACAGAAGTAAGGTACCATCTGGTCCAGATTCACACTCCAAATGTTTAAGAAATTGTTAAGCTAAGAGAACCAGTCATCCATGATAACCAACTTATACCAGGCACTATGAGGCATAAAACAAAGTAAACACTTAAAGTGATGATTGAAATAAGACTCATAAAGACCTTATATATCAGAATCATAATTTATCATACATTTTGTGAAAAATTATGCTATTTAAATGACTTCTTATAAAATCTTGAACATATATTAAATGATACAGAAACTGTAAGTAGTATTTCAAATCTTTAAGAGTTAACTAGCACTCTTAGAAAAGAAAAACAGTAAAATTTTATCTTTTATCTTTTATCTTGTCTTTTATCTCATATTTTATGTCCATCTTTAACAAGTTCTTATCTTCTCTTTATTCCTCTTACTCTAGACTCTTATCTACCCCTATTTTATTAAATTTTGGAATCTGAAAATACAAAAATAGGAATATTAACATTTCATCAATAAATTTGTCTGCACATAGCTTCTTATGCAATGGTTTGTTAATTACACTCTTATTGGAGGAAAGAAAATAATCCATCACAAAATTTGGCAGAGAATTCTGTACTTATTAGACTTCACTGCAGGTCACAGATACTCATCTTGAGCTAACTTAAAACCTCAAAGAAAATAATCTTCAACAAAATCACGTTTCTCATAGAATTCAAATACAGTTATTAAAGGGTCTTAGAATAAAAACTAAAAAATAGATTTATGTATTATTCCTCCTTTAAGTCTCTATTCCTTCTCCTAATATTTGTTTATCTTGGTTTTTGCTCCATTTAAAACAATTAAAAAGAAACTGATTCTACGTTCTCATCTCCTGCTCTACCACAAAAATTCTTTATGGCCAAAGGGGAAGGTTTTTGCTAATCCCAGAAAGACTGGGAGGTACACTACACAGATAATACTGGTTAAACTGATTGAATATTTATTTGTAGGTCTGGCAAGTTATATGAATAAAACTATAATCATTCCTACAGAAATATATAAAATTATACCAAAGGGCTCTAGTAGTATGACAATCTTTTCAGAATGGGAAATTTCCAAAGGAAATTTGGTGTGAGGATATAATGAGGGGAAGGAATAAATATGATTCTGAAAGAAAATAAAAGAACATGTATATAGGGGATGGGGAGGTGTGGGTGGGGATATGGGTAAAAATGAGAACTGACTGTGTCATATATTGGTACAAATTCCCCAATGTTATGTGTGAGTGTGAGATGTATGCAAATTGTACCAATAAAGAATGCAATTTGAAAAAATAAAACAATTAAAAAAATTATACCAAAGGGGAGATAAAAGATTTCTGTCTCTGGTTACAGAAAATATGCTGATTTGAGTTAACATCAGACTGAAAATATAGGAAGAATGTTCTTTAGTTATCTTAACATTTTGTGACCTGAGTGGATACCTGCTTGTTTGCTTGAATTGTAACCTGATGTGAATTTTTCTCAGGCTGCAAATTTGTCATAGTTCATAATAAAAGAGCAAATTACAAATATCTAAAAACAAATAAATTCCATAATATATAAAAGTTTTTGACAGATAAAATTTAAAATGAAAAGACCTAGTAATTAGAAAATGTTATAAGGAAACAAATACAAATAGTCAATAAATAAATGAAAATATGCTTATCTTTACCAATAATCAAAATATGCAACTTATAGAAGTTTTTCTCCCTCATGCAACTGGCAAAAAATTAAAGAGATTAAATATAACCCGAGTTAAAAAAGATATGAGAAAACAGACACCATTAAATACAGTTAGTAGGATATAAACTAACATGGACACTTAGTGGACACTTTGGCACCATTGGTTAAGATTCACAATTGCAGCGGGCTGCACAGGGCCGTTTCCTGCGGACAGAAGGGAGCAGCGCGCACAGACCGGGCTGTGGGCCGCGCCGGCTTTTTCCGGTGGACTGAAGGGAGTAGAGCGACCCACTGTATCCTGGAGCTGTGCAGTGAGGAATCAGGTACAGACCCTGGGCGCCAACCGCATGGAGGGTTGAAGGCTTCCGCCCAGCCCAAACCCCACCACGGAGCTACATTGTGAGGACCCAGGCCCTAGAGGAGCTGGAGCCATCTCCTGCGTCCTTCCACAGGAGGTGTGCTCCTGGAGCCACACTGAGACACCAGGCAAGATTTAAAAAGGGGGGGGGGAATCTAGCATTTATTTTGCCATCTACTCCTAGATCCTTCTATTCACCTCTTGTCCACACACCCTCTCCTATCTTCCTGTCAGAAGCAATACCCAGAAGTAAAAGATTCTTAGGCTGCGCTATTTCTTCTTATGTACTACTATAAGAAGCTGTGCAAAACCTCCAACGGTCTCACAGCATACTGTTGGTACTGTTGTACATATGCCCTTTTATCCTGTAGTGCCCGAGGGCATATATGAGGTTCTAGGGTATAGGTGATCTTCATAAATCTGCTAACCCTCTTTCATTCTCCTCCTGTCTCCCTACCTCCCTGATTCCCCACTGACCTTTTCTCCCCAAAGGGTTCGGGGGCTACATTTATGATCTGTATGTGGAATACACATTGCTGATTAACTCTAAATTTTGGCATAGGGACATAGAGGTAACTCATAAGCTCAAAGTATCCAGGATAGAATTTAATAAAGCTTCTTATCTTATTTACTGTGTTTAATACTGATATTAGCATTTATTGTATTATGGTAAAAAACATGATGTGCTTGTTCTGCTCAAATACCTCCCATGATGTGTCAGAAGTGAGAACTCTCAAGGGCCATTACAGATTCAAGGAGGACCCCCCAGGAAAGTGCTGCATCCAAATGACCCCAGATAATAGAAAGAGATCTGCAACAAATATTGCCCTGTCATCAGACAAAGAAGAGTATTAATAACAATGAAAGAGTAGAAATGAGAAAATACACCAAAAAAACGAGACACAAAGATCACCACCACAGAGAAATTCAGAGAAAAGGGAAATAGGGCAAACTGAAACTCGAACACCATGAATCTTAGAGATGGTAACTAAAGTGGATCTAGTAAAACGGAAATCAGAACTCATCTCTGAGATCAAAACAGAGATACTTTCCACACAGAGAGACATCATTAAAGAAGAGATCAGTGAGATGATAGAATCCAAGATAGCAGAAGCAATGGAACTTTTTAAACAGCTTCAAGCAGAGCTGCAGGGAATGATGAAGGAGAACAAAAGCTTGCGCAGTAGGATAAATGAAGCAGAGAACCGAATCTCAGACCTAGAGGACAGCATAGCAGCCAATGAGCAGGAAAGTTATAATCTATGGAAAAGAGCAAGGGACCATGAGAAATCAATTCAACAGCTTCTAGATGACTCAAAGATAAATAACATGAGACTGATTGGAGTCACTGAGGAAGCAGGAGACAGTGTAAAGGACATAAAAAAGCTATTGTCAGATATAGCAACAGAAAACTTCACAGGAAAAGATATAGACATACAGATAAATGAGGCCTATC
>PVIC010019329.1:0-30668 GCA_004025085.1 Thryonomys swinderianus | reverse complement strand
AATCCTCCTGCCTCTGCCTCACACCTGGCATTTTGGTATCTGGTACTGATTGCTGGTGGGCAAATCACCATGCCTAGTATTGTTTTTTCCTTTTGTTTTGTTTACAGGGATTGAACCAGGGACCTAGCCCTTTCGAGGCAGGTGCCAGAACCACTGAGCTAAATCTTTGGCCCTGGAGTGCTCTCTTCAGAAGGGAGGAAGCAGTGGTAGGAGAGGCAGGTTAGGCCTTGCTCCAGACTACAGAAATCCTCAGGAGAACCCTGCTGGCCTTGGGCTCCACAGGAGATGAGTGGAAAGTATCCTAACCCACAAACCCTTGAGAGGGACAGCGAAGGCAGGAGAGGCCACCCTGGGCTCCTAAGATGGGGAGGCCGGCTGGGGGCACCCTGAGGAAGGAGGCTCTGAGGCCTCCAGCCCCCAGCCACCCCTTGCCCCCTGGGCAGCTCCCTCAAAAGGCCTTTCTTTATTTGGAAACACACTTGACAGTGATGACACTTTCTGAGGGGCAGCAGGATGGCAGTCAGCAGCGGCAGCCCTTAATTCCTAGACCCAGGGGGCTTTGCAGACAGTTCCGCTCCTGCTGGGCACAAACCCACCATTTCCCTCCTTGGCAGGCTCTGAGGAGGAGGAGGGCTGGGCTTGGTGTGAAATGCTCTCAGAGTGCTCCTGCTGTGGTGACAAGACTCTGAGGAGAAAGGCAGATGGCTCCCCACTGCCCTCAGGATGACATCCAAATGGCCTACGGCTGCATTCACAAAGGCCACGCTCCTCCCCCAGCCCTTGCCCTGGCCACCGGAGCCATGCCAGCTACTTGGAGCAGAGAAGCTCCAGACCTTGGACTGGTTCTTCCTGGGCCGGAGATTCCCCCTGTAGGGAGTGCTTCTTCCTTCTGTCATCTCTGCATTAACTCTGAAGCATCCTTCAGTACTTAGATGCAGCCTGCTCCAGGAAGCTTTCCCAGAGTGCTCTGGTGTGCAGACAGGACCCCTGGTTGTTAGGAAGTCAGGCAACCTTGGGGTAGTGAACCCCCTACCAGCTGTGTGAGTTTCCCAGGGCTTCCAGAACAAACCATCACAAAACAGCTGATCTATCCCACAGTCCTGGAGGCTGGAAGTCAGACCTTAGGGCATCCTTTTCCTCCAGGCTGCTTCCTTCTGAGGGTGTGAGGGAACCTCTTTCCTACTGTGACAGTCTTGTTCGGTGCTTGGATGGTAAATAGGCTTCCTTTGTGTCTTCACATTGTTTTTCTTCTGAGTGGCTCTGTGGGACCAAAGTCCTCTTTTTGTAAGGACATCAGTTCTGCTAGATTAGGGCCACCCTCATGACCTCAAATTATGTTGCTTATCTCTTTACAGCTGCTCTGTCCAAATAAGGTCATGTTTTGAGGTACTGGGGATTATAACTTCAGCATCTCTTTTATGGAAGGGATATAAATAATTCAATCCATAGAATTTGGGTTGTGACTTCAAATGTGTTACTTAATTCGTCTGAGCCCTGGCCTCCTCACCTATTACATGAGGATTGTGAAAGGCAGAGAATGTGCCCTAGGATGTGTAGGGTTTGCACAAGGCTTGGTTCCACTGACTAGCTGTGTAGCCTTGGGACGTGCCATAACTACTCTGGATCAGTTACCTACTGCTACGAACAGATGCCCCCCACCCCCAAGCTTAGTGGCTTCAACAACAGTCATGCTACTCATAGATCTGGGACTGGAGCAGGAGAAGATGAGGAGAGCTTGGTTGGCTCCATGCCACAAAGCCCGAGGCAGCCTGGCTGGGCCTGGAAGACACACTTTCAAGATGGCTGCTAGGAGAGAGGTGGCTAGGAGGGAGGGGCTGGCCATAGGCCAGGGACCTTGTGTCTTTTCTATGTGACACTCCACGAGGCTGCCTGGGCTTCCTCACAACATGGTGGTGAGAAGTGGGCATCCAAAGAACTGGGTAGGACCAGGTTGCATTGGGTTTTATGGCCTTGTTACAGTGGCTCACTTCTGTCAAGTCATAATCCTGTCTAGATGCCAGGGAGAGACACAGACTTACTTCTAGGGGAGGAGTGTCCGAGTCACACCGTGAGAGGACTATACAGAGTGGAGAGAACACTGTGGCCATTTTTGGAAAACACTATTGTCCTGTGTATAGAAAGTTCCAGTTTCACTGAGCCACGAGGGAGGCCTTTTCTTTTTCTTTCTTTTTTTTTTTTTTTTGAAACAGGGTCTTGCTTTGTAGTTCAGGCTGGCCCTGAGCTCACTATGGAGCCCAGGCAAGCCTCGAACTCAGCAATCCTCCTGTCTCTGCCTCCTGAGGGCTGGGATTACAGGCATGAGCCACCACGCCTAGCATTGTGGTATGTGGTATTGATTGCTGGTGGGCGTGAGTCACCACACCCAGCATTGTATGTGGTTACCGGGATCGAACTCAGTACCTTGCACTTGCAAGGCAGGCTCTGGAACCACTGAGCTAAATCTCTGGCCCAAAGGAGGCCTTTTCTACACACAGCTTGGTGATTTAATGCTCACAGCCACTCATGCTGCTGATGCAGTTGCTATCCTATTTCATAGGAGGGGAAATGGGTTCAGAGCTGACTTGCTTGTAGTCACCTAGGGCGACAGTGATAGACTCAGCCTCCATGGCTATCACTAGTCACTGCTGTCCAGAAGTTCCTTCCTTCCTTCTTCCTCCCTGCCCACTGGCGGGGAAACAGGCATGGCCCTCTGAACCAACCCAGATAGCAGCCTGAAGAAGAGGCACTTACACGGAAAGTTCTCTGTTTAGGAGTCAGTTCCTGGTTCCTTCCCTTCCCTATCCTGTGTCCTCAGGAAGTCAGTTCACCTCTCTGAACCTCAGACTCATGTACAAAATAAGATGGTGGTGAGTTAGCTCTTACAACTCAGATCTGTGAACCAGAAGCATTGTTTCCATGGGAAAAGTGTCCACAGTCCATTTCACTGTTTCAGAGATTTCTGGAAACTTCTGGAAATGTAATTGGAAACCGACTCTCCACCTGGATGCAAGTGTAGCAAATGTGTGGAGGAGCCTATAGGGTGTATGTTTGGATACAGGGTTTGGGGTCTGGTGAAGTGGCCTGAGGCCCGATTCTGACAGTCACAGGACTTCAATTCAGAATCACAGACCCAATTCCTTGGCTCCACATTGGCTTGTGGATGGGGGAGAATGGAAGAATTGGGTCACTCAGGGTCCCGGGGACCTTGCTTGGGATCTTGGTTTTGCTGCTTACCGACAGTTGTTTCACTAGAAAGAATCATTTACCCCCTATAAAATGCAGAAGAAGCAATAGTACAGTGTCCTTATGGGTTTGAAGAGAGCACTAGGGGGCTTTGCACAGGGCTAATGTGTGGGGGAGACAGTGTAGACGTGTCTTTTTATTCGTCTGTTGCTGCCTTCCAGACACTTGATACGGAGGTATTATCCTGGACTTGACACTGAGATTGCTTCAGATGGATTGACAATGCTCATTATCTGGAGACGAAAACTGAGGCTCACAGGAGCTGACTGTGCTCGTATAAAGACAGGGACCCAAGGGGCACCTGTGGGGTCTGTGAGTGAACAAATGCACAAGTCTTTTCTGTCAGCCTGGGTCCCTCCGTGGTTTGCATGGGAGGTGCCCCAGGACGAGTGGCTGGGTGTAAGATGTGTTAGTGGTCAGTGCTCAGACCCCCTGGGTGTCCCGCAGACGGTGTGGCGACCTGAGCAGCATCCCACCTGTGGGAGGGAATGCTTGCTGGCCCTTAGCCTCCGCTGCGAGGTGTCACTACCACAGCCCCATGTGGCCTGGCACACACAAGGTTCCTGAGGACAGGGGTTCCGGGTCTCTGGGCATCCAGAAGGATCAATTTGGGCTTCAAGGATACCTTGATCCTGGCTGTTCTTCCAGGGCAAAGCTCAGTTTGGAAAGTCATCTGCCTGTGACTCTCTTTGCTCTGCACACTCTGAGCCCTTGGTGAGCTGCGGGTCTCTGTGTAGAAGCATCGTTTCTCCCCGTGGATCTTCTGTAGCCTGGCATCCTCAGAGGGCAGCTCGGGCTCTGAAGAGCACAGGGGCTGGCTGGGAAATGGTAAGCAAGTCTGGGGGGGCTGCTCTGTGCCAGGGCCAAGGAAGCAGGGGGTGTCTCTGCCAAGGTGTCTGGAGGCTGGTGCAAGGGCACTGGCCTGCTGTTAGTCCACCCTACTCCTTCCTGCAGCCCCAGGTCGGGCTCTGAGTCTCTGGAGAAAGTGGCTGTGGCCAGAAGCTGCGGCCACCCCTTCTTGCCCACCTAGCACATTGGGGACCGACATTTACCCTGCGCTTGCAGTTAGGCCTGGACCCTAACCTTGGTGCATCATGTTCTGGCCGTGACCCAGGAGGGCTCCCTGGTCATTCTGCTTCTGTGTGGTGGGAGCTGTTCTTGGTTCCCGCCTCCCAAGTCTAGTGGAAGAGACTTCACAGTGGATGCATTTCTCAGAGTAGAGACAGAGTCTCCCCATCTTAGCTCAGAGTCTGGGGCTCCCCCAGATATGTGTGTAGAGGATTATAGGAGTCATGCATGCTGTTGGCCTAGACTTGGGGGTCTGCGTTTTTGACATTTGAGACACAGATAAGAGCCTCTCTAGACACTGCAGGCAGTGGACAATGTCATGGGGAGCGGGTTGGAAAGTCCTTGTGAGACACCTGTGGGGATACCCGGCACATCCAGAAGAAGCAGGCAGGAAGGAATGGTGCCGACAGTAGGGGCGCCCAAAATATCAGCTGACTTTATGCACAATGATAGCTACCTGGAACCTGGCTGTGGTGGCCATTCCTATAGCCTCGTACCTAGGAGGCCAAGGCAGGGAGGATCAGAAGTTGGACAACATAGCAACTGAGAGAGATCCTGTCTCAAGATAAAAATGGCTGGGAATGTAGCTCAGTGAGAAAGTCTTGGGTTCAGGGCTGAGTGTGAACACATGCTTACTCCCCCCGAGTGCCCCCCCATAACTACTCTTGTACCTGCTCTACGTTGAATGTTTGTCACTGAAACCCACAGTGTGTCCCCCACAGCGATGGAATGAGGTAGAAAAAAAGTCCCATCTTCATTTTAAGAATGAGGACACTGAGGGGCAGAGGGGCAAAGCCACACCTCAGAGGCACATGGCCAAGGTGAGATGGGAAACAAGATTAGCTGTTTCCAGAGTCTGGCCCTTTGCTGGGACCACAGTAAAAAGAAGGTCCCCTTGATTCTAGATGGAAGGAGGAATAATACCCTGAGAGGTCAGGTGAGCATGCAGATGGAACAGGTTTGTAGAGCAGGTGCAGGCCCAGCTCCAGGTTAAAAAGTGACCCAGAAGGCTGGAGATTTAGCTCAATGGTTCTGACACCTACCTAGCAAACTCAAGGTCCCTGGTTCAATCCCCATTAACTACATACAATAATACTGGGCATGGTGACTCATGCCCACCATTAATCAGTATTACATACTACAGTGCCGGGCATGGTGGCTCACACCTGTCATCCCAGCACTCGGGAGGCAGAGGCAGGAGGATTGCTGAGTTCGAGGCTTGCCTGGGCTCCATAGTGAGCTCAGGGCCAGCCTGAACTACAAATCAAGACCCTGTTTCAAAAAAAAAAAAAAAAAAAAAAGACCCAGAATGTTAGGGTGACTGCAGAACAGACACAAGCCCAGGGGCACAGTAGCTACTCAGGCGCTGAGGCCCTTCGTGTAGAGAAGTCCTGGTCACCCGGGAGGGGTATGTTCACTCCGCAGCCAGCCAGCCTGGATTTGAGCTCTGCTTCCCAGATTTCTAGCAAATGACCCTGAGCAATTTCTGGGTGCCAGGGGAGCCTCAGTTTTCTCATCTGCACAGTGGAGTGTCACGGAGGATGTAAGTGGGGCACAGAGCCTGCTTCACAGTACCAGTGACAGCAGCTCTAAGAGCGATTTGTCCCTCCTGCCCCACTGCCGGGCGCGCTGCTCAGCGGCTCAGGCTGGCCTGGATCTCAGCCTTCGGTTCTGGCCGCCCCTCCCCCCTCCCCATCCCCTGGGCTTTTAATGAGTTTAGTATTTTCATCAAATCATTCTTCCTACAACACAGGGCTGGGGGAGGCTAAAAATAGCTCCCTGAGTCACATGATGGCTCCAAATGCGGAGGCTCCCAGCAAAGGTACAAGTGCGACTCCCCGTTTCCTAGGAAATGGGAGTCATTGTGATGCCTGACGCCAGGCTGCCGCCAGCGCAGCCTGGCAGCTTGCAGAGGCACATTGTTTCCTGCGACATCCCCGCGTGTGACCAGGGAGGGGGAGGGCAAGGGCCTCCCTGAACTGGCACGTTGGTGGCCTGGTGCCCTGGGGTCTGGGCCAAAGCCACCCTGACCCTCAGGAGTGAGGACACGCTGTCCCTGTTCCCACTGTCCACCTGGACTCCCACAGCTGCAGGTATTATACGGGGAGCACAGCAAAGCTGTGGGCAAGCGTGCCTGCCTGCGGGCTAGCTAACCTTTCTGGACTCCCCCAGGTGCAGGGTGACCCCGCAGCGCTCCGCTGGGCCCTGAGGGCATCCGAAGGCGGCTGAGCACACGGGATGGCGCTGGAGCTTCTCCCCAGCAAGACTGGACCCAAGTTTGCATTTCTAGCCCCTCATGATGCCGACCTCTCCCCAGCCCTTTCCTTTCCTTTTCCTCTCAGCAACTCTGAATGACTTTAGCCTCTGCCCACCTCTCCCTGTGCTGGAGAACCCCGCCCCGGGCTTGCTTACGTCATGCTCCTGGAGCCCCTCCTCCTCCCCACAGTAGTCAGGCTAAGGATCGCTAACCACAGGTGCCTGCCTCCCCACGGTTCTGTCCCCATTTGCAGGTGAGAAAAAATGACATTTAGAAGGAAAGTTACAAGTCCAAGGCCCAGGACTAGAAAATGAGTTGGGACTTAAGGTGAGTTGAACTTTGAGTCCATAGGTGAGTTGCAGCCTACCTGTTGACCCCCCAGGAAGCCTTCTCTCTGCAGCCTTGCACCCCAGGGGTCCCTGGCACCTGAGTCATAAGGCAAAACAGGTATCCGTTGATGAGCATGTCTTGCTTAGACTCTGTCGTCTAGGGCACGGACTGTGTCCTAGTCACAGCAGGAACAGGATCTAGCATGATTAAGTGTTCAATAAATCAGCTTTCTGGATGACTGGCTAAATCATCCAGCCATCCACCAACCCACTTAACTATCTCTCCACCTACCGGCCCATTTACCCATCTATCACCCATCCACCCAAATGGCTACACAAATGTTCGTTGAATGAATGAATAAACAAAAGGTTGCTACCCAATCTCTATGCATTGAGTACATAAACATTAGGTCTTCATTGCTGAATAGATGAATATTAAATTCTCTATACATGTAGGTTGACTGAGCGAATAAATGAGTATTAGTTACTAATAAATACTTTGTGGATAAATTAGTGAATACATGAATAGCTTGTAGGTGTTCATTAAGTATTGATTGCCTGGCTAGCAGAATGGATAGGATGGGAGCGGATGGATAGATTAGATTGGTGAAGGGTGAGTGGGTAGATGGGTGGGTGGGTTGGTAGACAGATGGACAGTTGGGGAAATAGATGGAGTCATGGATAGGTGATTATGTGGGCGGTGGCTGGGGTGTGAGTAGGTTGGTGTGTATATGGACTGATGGAAGAATAGATGGGCTAGTTGGTGTATATTTGGATAGATGGGTGGATACATAGAGATTGGGGATGGAAAGATGCAAGGCTGTGGGTGGGGTAGACTGGTGCGTAGATGGATGGGCGGGGAATAGATGGAGGCAGTGAATGGGTTGGTGGATGGATGGACAGATAAGTGGGTTGGTGCCTGAGTGAGAGACAGACCCACAACTGTGACACTGTTAGTGCGGGGCACTGTGTGGTGCCACTCCTGCCAGACAGATGACACAGGAAGAGTCATTCCCAGGAGCCTGGGCACATGAGGTCTGCAGCCAGTAGTGCAGCAGGAGGGTTCTCTGGGCACCAGCTCTGACTGGGGCAAACAGATGGATGACGCATGGGGAGCATCCGGAGGGGTGTGGAGCTGTTTTAAATGTCAGGATGTCACCCAGCTGTGAGATTGGGACCTGATGTTTGTCATGTTCCTCAAGCACTTGTTTTAATGACTAATTATTTTCCCTCTTCTGACATGACTCCTTGCTAGGGGAGCAGGGGAGCTTGGCCAGAAGCTGGAGACCTGCTCTCAGCAATTGATTTCACAAGCCAGGAGCGAATTAACCCCGACCTGCCAGGTGCAGAGCAGACCTGAGGCCCAGCTCCTGGGCCCAGCCAGGTGCTTCTCAGCTGGGTGTCCCTGCCAGGGCTGGCTGGCACCTGCAAGGGATCCAGACAATTGCACCAGTCCCAGGAAGACATCCAAAGACTTGAGGAAAGGCAGGTGGTTGTCTTAAATGTTTTTTATTTCTTTCTTTTTTACTGAGCCAGGGCCTCTCTATGTAGCCGAGGCTGGTTTTGAACTCACAAGTGATCCTTCCGTCTCTGCCTTCCTGAGTGTTGAGAGGTATATGACACCACGTCCAGATAAAAATTACTTGATTTTGATCTATGTAACGTGATTTGTAACTTTTTAAAAAAGTACTTACTATGCATGGGAGATTGTATAATTATTTTACTGGAATTATCTCATGTTATTCTTGCAATAACCCTTTCAAGGACAATTGTTTTCACGATGGTCCCATTTTAGAGATGTAACCACTGAGGGACAGAAAAAAATTATAGAAGTTTTACTACACATCCTTTGATACAGTACTTTCTTCAAGAGGCCAAGTCTAATTCCCTTTCCCTGGAGCACTGGTTGAGCTTGGTGACTTGATCCCAGCAATGAGAATGAGGTACAGATGGCACATTTGACCTCTCACAATGGTGGTACACCTTCACCTGGTTCTGTCACTCTTGAGACATGTGTGGTAGCTTTGGAGCTCTGAGCCTCCAGAAAGGAGGCCAGATTGCTTGTAGCCTCCATAATAGGGAGACCAGAGAGAAGGCAAGACCCCCAGCCATTTAGGCAGCAGGTATGTGAGGGCTCCGTCTCCAGTCCCTGCCTGGCTGAGATGGCATGGATGACCCTGAGGAAGAATGACCCAGCTGTGCCTAGTTGGTCAGAGGCAGGAGTGAGCAGAACAGAATGATTCTGGTGTGGGCGGCTTCATTCTGGGAGGCTGAGGCAGAGGATCACAAGGGCTAGCTCAGCCTGGGCAACTTAGAAGCTATTAATGAGACCTTGTCTCAAAAATAAGTTTAAGGGCCGGAGGGTTAGCTCAGTGGTTCCGGCGCCTGCCTCGCAAGTGCAAGGACCTGAGTTTGATCCCCGGTAACCACGTATAATGCTGGGCGTGGAGACACGCCCACCAACAATCAACACCACATACTAAAATGCCAGGCCTGGTGGCTCATGCGTGTAATCCCAGCACTCGGGAGGTAGAGACAGGAGGATTGCTGAGTTCGCGGTGGCTTGCCTGGGCACCATAGTGAGCTCAGGGCCAGCCTGAACTACAAAGCGAGACCCTGTCTCCAAAAAGCAAAAAAAAAAAAAAAAAAAAAAAAGTTTAAAAAAAGTTGGGCACGTAGCTCAGTGTGAAGATCCTGGGTTCAATTCCCGGTACCTCAAAAATGAAACAAAAAGTGCGGCATACTGTGTTTTATACCCGAGGCTGGAAGCATGGTAAAATCAGCCACCTGGGTCAGCCAACCAGAGAAAGATGGGGGGAATATTTGGATTAGACAGACTGGCCCAAGAGCATCCACCCACTGTGGTCTGAGCTGATTCATTTGACCTTGAAGGTTCAGAGGCAAATGACCTACTGAGGTAAAACATTTGTGTTCAGAGCCCAAGACAGGGGAAGACCGGCGCCTGCTGGGGCTGGCGGCTGTCCCCAGTGTTCAGGTGCTAGATATTTGACACCCCCCACCCTGTGCACGCGGTTGCGGAGTGACCAGGTCAGGGGCTCTGCCCTCAGGGAGGGACTGCTGTCTTCCTGCAGAGATGTGTGCGTTGTGCGAGGGGGTGAATTGCACAGGCCTTGGCCCCAGGAGCTGTTGCACAGCCTCGACTGCTGTTCTGCCTTTCACCGTGGGATGGCTCGGTGCAAAGGCCCTGCTGCAAGCAGGCTCTTCGGTCTTGGACTTGCCAGAAATAAGTTTCTGCTCCTCATAGATTCCCTGGCTCCCCACCCTGAAAGTAATCATTAGGTGCTGCAAACATGTTCTAATAAAAACAAAATTTGAAAGAAAAATATTACCCAGCCTCAGGTGTTCTATTACAGTGGGAGAAAATAAACGGAGTAAGAAGCAGCTTAGTTAGTAGCAACTTTATCTTTGCAGATGCCCAGCCAGGAACCTTCCCTTCCCTCACATCCTGCACTTAACCCTGTTGGCGGCGTGTCTGGCCGGTGCTGCTCCCTGTGGGCCCAGAAAGCAAGACCTTCTCCCCGCCCGCGCTGTTGGTGTCTAGACA
Source organism: Thryonomys swinderianus (assembly GCA_004025085.1). Lineage (NCBI taxonomy): Eukaryota > Metazoa > Chordata > Mammalia > Rodentia > Thryonomyidae > Thryonomys > Thryonomys swinderianus. The sequence continues at coordinate 20,206 of PVIC010019329.1, read as the reverse complement.
CCCCTCTCTCCTACGGGAGGCTCCCCTGCAGCAGCCCTGGCCCCTCCCGTCTTTGCTCCACACCGCAGGCTGAGTTTCCCTCTCTACCGCAAGCCCTCCAGTGCCCGCCTGTTTCCCTCAGCACGGTCCAGGGGCTTCTGCTCCCCAGGTCCCTCCCACACACCCTGCGTCAGGGCCTGATCATCTATCTACCTGCCGTTTCCCTCTGTCCCCGACATTCCCACATCTTCGTTATTTCTTCAACACACCAGCTACAGCCTGCTTCTAGGCTTTTCCTCTGCTGCTCCCCGAGTGGCCTGAGTGGCTTTTCCTGCTTTGTCACCTCTTCCCAGCCGTGGCTCGGATGTCATCTTCTTAGTGAGGTCTGTCCTCACCACCCAGTTCAAAAGCCGCCTGTGCCCCTTCTCTGTCATCTCCCTCACAGTAGCACTGACAGCCCAGGAGCCCAGAGACTTTGTCTGTTCGCTGCCCCTCGGATCGTGCCTGGCACCAGTGAGTACCTGCTGGACAAACAGCAGCAAATGAGTGAATGGAGGCTGCTGGCTGTTATGGCTGAGGCAAGTCGGGAGCTCCTGATGGGCTGAGCTCTCTGCAGGGCTGTGGGAACACCCGGGAGAGCGATATGGGTGTGGCGTCCGTGCGGAGGGGTAGGTGGGAGGATGCGCCGGCGGGAAGGGGCGGCGTGACGTGCAGGCTGCGGGCCCTGCTACGTGGCGTACGAGGATGGGGGTCTCTGTGGACCCAGAGTGGTGACAGCAGATCCCTGAGGGAGGGAGGAGATGCTGAGAACAGAGTGACTCCATGTCCCTAGAGCAGGGGCTCACATCTGGAGAAAAAAAGTGCCCCGTCTTTGCTGAGGGAGGACACAGCCTCTCCACCTGGGGTCTGGGACGGAACCATGCTGGTGCGCGGTCCTGGGGTGTTAGGAAGCCAAGAATCTGGGTTTTCTGTGGATTTCTTAGTCTTTGGGGTGGTTCCCGCAGACTTCAGCAGAGCACTGCATCCAGCCTGGGGTGAGAGTGGGCAGGGAGAGGCCCTGGGGAGCTGCAGGACAGAGCCAGGCGTGGTTTCTCTGCCATGGGGATCCTTCCGGGGGCCCAGGAAGGTTTTCATGGTGAGAGAGCTGCTCAGTCCTTGCTCAAAGGTTGGGGCAGTGGCTGCACTGGGGCCCATATTTCTGTAGCAAAGGTTTCTGCCTGCTCTGGTGGAGATGCCAGGACCTCCCTAATCGCACAGGTTGGGATCTTAGCCCTCCAAGGCCTTGGTGTTAGGGTGTGAGGCCTCTGGGGGGGTGATTAGGTTTTGGAGGTAGAGACCTTGTGACTAGAGTTAGTACTTTTCTAAGAGTCCCGGGGGGTGTTCTGTGTCCTTTCTGCCACGCGAGAACAGAGCAGAGAAATGCCGCCTGTGAACCAGGAATAGGGCCCACACTGACACCAGCTCTACCTGGGCCTTGACCTGGGACCTGTCAGCCTCCAGAGTGCGGAGAAATTCATCTCTGTTGTGTACACATCACTAGCCTATGGCGCTGTTACTGTGGTTCAAGCAGGCTGAGGCGCCCCTACCTCACGGGCCAGGGGAGAGGCAGATGGGTGCATTCTCGCTTCAGAGGAGGGGCTGCTTGTACAGGGCTGGGCCCAGGACAGCTCAGGCGACCTTCTGCTACTGCTTGGAGGAACACAGGGCTGCTGACAGAGGAGCGGGGTCTGTGACTCTAGTTAATGGGCAGCATGGCCCAGAGGGCCGGATTACAAAGGCAGTGACCTCTGGCCCTTGTCCCTCCCAGGAGCAGAGAATGACTCAGGGAGCGGGGTGGCCCTGTAGTCTGGGTTGTTCTGTACTTCCAAGGCCCTCCTGTGGCTAAGATCCCTCTTTCCAGGCTGGACAGCTATGCAGCTTGGGTCCAGTGTCCTCAGGGCCCTTGTGGTCATCGGTCCTGCATCGTCTCCTGAGTTCTGCCTATTCTCTGGTGCTGGCAGGCCCTGCAGGCAGCTGGATAAGAGGCTGGGTCTTTGGACTGGCAGTGCCTCCTCTGGGCTTCTGCTCAGTGCCCTCCATGGCACAGCGTGCTGGGCACTGTCCCCCTGCCTGTCATCAAGGGGCCTCTGGCATTTCCTTCTCCGGATCGCTCACGTGGGTTTGTCTCTCTAAAGCACTGTGGGACAGGATTGGGGAGGAACAGCTATAGTTTGGCAGGATTCAAACATTCCTGAGTTCCTAAAACATTCTCATCTAATGAGCTCTCAGGCCCTTAACAATGGTGTTTATAATTTTTTCTTTTGGTATTTAAATAATAATAAAAATCCATATATATAAACGTATTCCCTTTGTAAAACATTAAAACAATTCAAAACTCCTTCCATGCAGGTAAGGCTATGTGACCTGGCTCCCCACACATGTGTCACACATGTGGGCCACCAAAGCCACATTGCATATGTTCTGTGACCTGTTCTTCTCATGTTCTATGTCCTGGGGGAATCTTTCTGTATCATTTCATGAAGATAGAGCATGCTCCTTTTAATTGCTGTGTAGTATGCTGCTATAGTCTTGAGGAATGTTTATTTTAGCATGGATATTTGTTCTTTCCCCTAGTTTTCCATATCACAAACTGTGCTTTGAACATTTTCGTGCATTTCTCTTTGCACACATGTGCACATGCACATGACAGGGAGGTGTAGATAAGACTGTTGTTCAGCTCGTCTGCACTCCCTCCCCCCATTCCACGGGCACAGTGCACCTCCCCTCCCACTGACATCATCCTGGGCCTGAGGCCTGCCTTGTCCCTGGGGGCCTGCCTTGTCCCCGGAAAGCCGGCAGGAGCAGTGCTGCCCAGCTCTGGGCTCAGGCCTGATGAGATCTAGACAGTCTCTACTTGTCCTGCTAGTACTTTGGTTGTCACTGTGCAGGTAACATTCTTCTCAGAGCTCCTGGCCAGAAGGCACAGACACTGCCTGAAACCCGGCCCAGGTCAGCTGCGTCCAGCCAGACTGCGCCAGCGTTCAGTGGGAGGTCGTGAGTCTCCCGTTAGGACACAGGGACGGTGGCTGATGGCGCCTGCTGGGCCCAAGGGCTGTCACTCCAGTCCTCTTGTGATGGATGGACGGCCTCAGATTGGGCTCTGTGGCGAGTGTATCCCCATGTGGCTCATGTGTCCGGAGTAATTTTGGGAGGTGCTACAGCCTATATGAGGTGGGACCCCTGTGTGGGATTAGGGACTGTGGGTGCCATCCTGGGAAGGAGCCAATGTGGATTTCCCTGCTTATTCTCAGGAGAGGGGGTTAGGAAAGAGGAAGCCTGCTGGGCAGCATGGCTCACACCTAGAACCCCGCCACTCTGGAGGCTGAGGCAGGAGGATTGCTGTGAATTCAGTACCAGCCCAGGGTACATAGTGAGTTCAAGGCCAGCCTGGACTACAGAGAGACTGTCTCAAAAGGCAGAGAGTGAGACAGACCAAGGGGGGAGCTGCCTCCCTCTGCTTGCTTCATGTCTCACACATGTGGATATGGACTCTTCCTCCTGTATATGTTCCCACAAAACAGTTCGCCATGGTGAAATGCAACCAGCTGGTGCTGTTCTCTTTGGACTTTCAGGTCCCAGAGCTGTCAGGAGAAGGAAATTCTTTGCTCTATAAATTATGCTGCCTCAGCTGTTTCATTATAATAGCAGAGAAGGGATAAACACAGGTGTTGGCAAGGGGCCTGATGTGCCAGCTACTTTTTTTTTTTTTGAGATAGGGTATTGCTTTGTAGTTCAGGCTGGCTCTGAGCTTACTGAGCAATCTTCCTGCCTCTGCCTCCTGAGTGCTGGGATAATAGGCATGAACCACCATGCCCAGCACTGTGATGTGTGGTACTGATTGCTGGTGGGTGTGTGTCACCATGCCCGGTATTGTATTTGATTACCGGGGGTCAAACCAGGGACCTTTGAGCTTGCTAAGAACCACTGAGCTAAATCTCTGGCCCTGTGCCAGCTACTTTTAATTGTCAACTTGATTGAGAAGAGACTCCTGTAGAGGTGATATGATCCTGGAGGCACTGTCCTCCTCAGTGGGTTTATCCCTGGGTGCACGGCAGATGGCCCCGGGGCTGTGCCTTATAAGGATCTCTCTCTCTCTCCAGGGCTTTCCTGCTCTTTTCCTCCCAGCCACTTTCTCCACTGCGCTTCTACCTGAGGCTCTGACCTGGAGCCTGTGACCATGGACACAAGCCGCTGGGACAGTCACGGTGAATCCCACTTCCTGTAAGGTGCAGTGCTGAGTATTGTATGGCAGCAGAGACAGCCTCAGGTGTGCCCAGTCCCACAGCCCCTCACGTATGAGTGGTGCCTGCCCTTTCTGTGGTCCCTGGTGTTGATTTGAGCGAGACATCTTTTGGCCCTAATATCCCAGAAGCCTCTTCCAGCTTCTAACCGCAGTCCCCACAGAAGCCATCATAACCGCCAGAGGGCTGTGGGGCCAGCTGGCTGGAGAAAGTGCTCAGAATGGACATGGCGGTTAGAAGCTTCCCGTGCGGTCCACACTCCTCCAACAGCCCGTCCCTCTGCACCCAAGGGCTGCGTTTCTTACCCCCTTCCTTGCTCTCCCTGTGCCCAGCGACCTCTCGATCTGGTCACAGGGAAGCAGCAAGGAGTCTGCAGCTGCTCATGGGGCAAAACTGACTTCCACAAGAGCCCTGGTGGGCACTCCACGAGAAATTGGTGTTTTGTTGAGGGAGGCCCAGATGGAACCTCGGGGCTAGGAAATAGATCTGTTTGCTCGTTGTCTCCGCTCGCCTGTGTTCATCTGTCACTGTTAGCTCAGGGCTGATAATTCTGTCGCCTTGGAGCACTTGCCCAGGTTGGCAGGGAGTGGAGCTGAGAGGGATTTCCTACAGAGGTTCGTTCTGGTGCTTGTGGTGAGGCTGTTGTGGGAGGAGGGACAGAGCTTGACTTCACGTAGGCGGTTAGAGTCATGCGCTTTATGCTTGAGCTTGGTTAAGGGCATCTGCATAAGCCTACAGTACCTGCTCCTGTGTAGGGAAGAGGTGAGCCAGGAAAGCTATGCATGTGCTGTTTCCAAATGTCTGCTAGCAGCTCCCCCTCCCAGTCTTGTATGGTAGGCCCATACATTTTTAACAGTTATATAATGTTCCTCGCATGCATGTCAGGGGGTGCCTGCTGGGGAAGAAGGTGGCCACTGGATGAGCCAGCATGGGCACATGGCCAGTTATCTGCAGACTGGTGAGCAGCCTACATGGTGCTGGTCACAAAGCCTGCCCAGTGTGTATAACATATTCACCTTGGGGCCAGGTGCTTCCCTGTGCTGTGGGGAGGGGCAGTACCCTCACTATTTCACCCTTTCTGCCACTTCTCCAGGTAGAACTATTTGTGGATTATGTTATTGAAGCCCAGAGAAGTTTAGAACCTTGTCCAAGATGCACTGCTAGTAAGTAGCAGAGCCAGTTGTCCCCCTACACCTGAAGGACCGACCCCACAGGCCACCCTGGTGACCACTGTCTCCCCCAGGGAGCTGCAAGGTAGGAGAGGGTAGTAGGAGAGACACAGCAGAGCCCAAACTCAGGAAGTGTGCTGAAGCAGGCTGTCCACAGTGGAGAGAGCACACTGTCCCCCGTCCCCATGTCCCTCAGGGCCCCCAGGATGATGACAACCCTGCCCATGCTCAAAGCTCCAAGTTGCTGGAGCAGGTCTCTGGTTGCTGCCAGGGATGAATAGCTGAGCCTCTGCAGCTGGGTCCAGTCCCTCTGGCTTTGGCTTTTTGGCTTCTGCCTCAAATAACCAGATCATTATAGCTGCAGTGGGTCCCTTAGCTTGAGCCCAGAAGCCTCCCTCCTGGACTGGGTCTTCCTGAGGGAAGGTGGGCTCGACAGACCCCTCTCCAGGACGCTCATTGTCAGAGCCAGGAAGAGCTTCAGCCCCAGCCTCCCTTTCACAAAGCTGTAGCCTGATGGCCCTGGCAGCCCTTCCTGGTCTCGGGTGGGGGCACAGGTCGCCCGCGGAGTTCTCCGCTGCAGCCTCTGGTGCGCAGTGTGGAGGGCTGGAGGGCCAGGCTGGGGTAGTCCCTGCGGTGGGCAGCTCCTGGCAGACAGCTGCTGGAGGCCCCGCGCTGGCTCTTCTGTATCCCGTGCTCTGGGGCTGAGCCAACACTAATGTTTACATTCAAAGGCAAGGCTGCAGCTGGCCGCCTCTCGTCCCTGGGGCGCTCTCCCAGGCTGGATGAATCTGCAGGCTGGAGTGATGGGAGACAGCTAGTGCTGGCCAAGCAGGAGCCTGGGAGCTGGAGCAGGAAACTAGGCTCAAGGTCGCGAACAGCGGAAAAACTGTGGTGCTAATCCTTGCAATTATTTATAAGGTATCTGCCATATGCCAGGTACTGGATAGATAAGTGTTTTCTCCTTTCTATGGATTCTTATTGTAGTTCTCATCCCAGTGTTCCAAGCCAGGCTTGTCTGAGTCTTTCAGGCTATTCAACCTTTGCCAGGGCAAAGATCAAGGTCTCTCACAACTGGGAAACGAGGCACCTGAGGAAATACACCTTGACGTTCTAAAATCAGATGCATGCGGGGAATGGGAAATTTCATGCAGTGGTGGAGATGGACGGTTTAAGGCTAAAGGCAGTGGTGCGGACTGGGGCATGCTGAGCTAGGACACCTGTCCAGTGCCCAGCACTAGGGAGTTGTTGCCCAAGAAAAATAGTGAACCCCGTGGGGCCAACTCCTTAGGGTTTCAAGAGAAAAGGTTACCATGTTAGTTTCTGTAATCAGAGGTGGAGTACACACTTGCTATGTGTACAGGTTTTTGTTTGCGCTCTTCCAGTTTTTAACTGTTGGTAACACATTCTTTTTCCTCAGAGACCACAGAGAGCTCAGTCACACAGGTGGTGGGGCGACAGTCGCACTCTGGTTGCTCAGCCGAGCACGTTCAGTCCTGCCTAACGTCCTCTCTGCTACAGGCAGAGCAAGACTTCAGCCTGCAGGTCTGCAGTCTGGACTGTGAGACGAACCTCACGCACAGTAGAGGGTATCTCTGGGTGCACCCAGACGGTCAGCCCGCACCCCGTGTCCTCCAGGCAGGCCCTTGCCACCTGCTGAGTCCCCAGGTCCTAAAGACCCGGATCCACTTTTCAAGGACTGCACGTGAATTATCTGCTGCTGTTTAATGGGCCCCTTACACTTGGTGGAGCAGTGGCTGCTTCACACTTCTGGCTGGGTCGGGTCCTCACAGGGTGGCAGCACCGGGCACACACTGACCTGACTGTGGCAGAGAACCTGACTGGAGTGCTGGCCTCCCCACAGGGCCTGTGCTCCCTTGAAGCCTGGCCCAGGGGTTCTAGGACGAGGCTCCCCGCAGGAGGACATGGGAGGAGCTGGATCCCCTCCTATGTCTGAGGGCCCAGCCAGTCCTGAGGGGCAGCCCGGATTTGAGAAGAGATAGAGACGCTTCCTTTGGATGGGGAGGGCAAGGTCACCCCCTGAGAAGAGCCTGCAGGGCAGGAGAGTTCTGTAGGTCCTGTAGATGCGTCCTGTGTGTCCGCCGTCCATAGCTGTGCTGAGGGGCTCCATCGAGTGGAAAGAGGGTTCCAGCAGCAGCGGGCAGGTGGGGAGCACGGGTTTGGGTTGAGGAGTCCCGCAGAGAGCTGGGGACAGGCGGCCTGCTCCTGGGGCTCTGAGTGACAGCGACTCACTTCGGAAAGCAAGGGTGAGGGGGAGACAGGTGAGACAGCAGGGAACAAGCCCCTGCGGCCCCCCACCTGCTGGTCAGCGAGGGCAGGCTGGGGTGGAGGAGGACTCACTGCTCACCGGCTCACAAGGGACGGTTTGTTTCCCTCTGCAAGGTTTGTGGCCCTGCTCATGCCCACACTCAGGCAAGGAAAGTCACGGTACAAATCAAACCCTGAGGCAAATTGCGGGTCTCAGGGGAAGCCAGGCTAAGGGCTCGTTTGCAAATCTCAGCCACCTGGGATTGTGGGCCTCAGGGGACCATCCCAGCCCCAGAACCCGGAAGCTCTCAGCCCCCCGTGGCCCACCTGAAGGGAGTTTTCAAAGCTCCGCAGTGAGTCAGGTGTTGCCAGATTTGAGACTCACTCAGCTTGAGGATAAGGGGCTGGAGGGAAGTTTCTCGGGCCTCAGCAGGGGAAAGGCCAGGACAGGGAGAGGTAAGAGGCCCTTCGGGGTTGGCAGAGCGGCTCGGCACGACAGTGGGTCCGCTTGGCAGACTTGAAGGCCAGGGGGCTGGATGGTCTTAGCTGCCAGTGTTAGCGATGGTACACTTGTTCCATACACGGCATCAGTGCTCTCCCATCGGAGCTCCTTCGGCCCTTACCGCGGCCTACAGGCGAGTGTTTGCACTTCTGCCTCACGGTGGGCTTGCTGAGGCCCAGATAGACTGTATGACCTGCTCATGGCTGAGCTCAAGTGGGGAATCTGAACCTGCAGTTCTGAGAGTGACTCTCAGAGCGTCCTCAGAGCCACTGTGGGGCTTTGGGGATTTTGCCCAGAGGCAATGGGGAGTCAGTGTCAATTGGGTTCCAGCTAGTGGTGACCTGTGGGGTGGTGCAGAGGGAGAAGACAGGAGGGTGGGCGCACACGTGCGTGCATGTGAGTGTGAGTGTGAGCAAGGGTGCAGGGTGAGTGGCGAGCAGCCCGCTGAGTTGGAGCATGGCTCCCTTTCTGGTGGAGCAGATGCTCCAAGGACCGGGGTGCCTCCCCCAGCCCATGGCCTGTGTGGCGCCTCCGGCCTTGGCACACGCTGTGCCCTCTGCTGCTCTCCTGCCTTCTCTTACACCCCTCAAGCCCCCATCCCCTCAGCACGGCTGACCCCTGGCTTGTTGCCGAGAGGGTGCGGAGTTAGGAGCTCACACTCAGACATGCAGTGGCCTTTGTCCTCCAGCGAGTCACCTGCCTCCCTGACCCGCAGTCTCCCATCTGGAGAGTAGAAAGAGCAGACCTGTCTGGGCCTGGGGGGCGCGGGGAGCAGGGTGCCATCACGCGCCTCGAGCTGGAGATGGAGTTTACTGAGAGCCAGCCGCCCTCCTCGCTGGAGCATGTGACTGCTACGCTGGCCTGTCTGTCCATCCGCCCGCCTCGCCGTGGGGCGGCAGGCTGGAGGGTGGAGCTGTGCCTGGTCACCGGGGCCACCCTGGACCCAGCAGGGGACAGGAGCGGCAAGATGGCAGGCTGCTCCTACAAAGCCCAGGACGGACGGAGCTGCGGCGTGCTCATCTCTCCGGCTCCTTCACCTGCAGCAGCCTGGCCGGCTGACTGCTCAGGTTTCCTCTATGAGATGGTGTGGTATTTGCATGTAGGGAGTGCACGACCTCCGTATGGTTTAAGTCACCCCTAATACTGAGGCCATAGAAATGTTCTGCAAATAATTGTTGTACTGTATTGCTTAGGGAGCAAATTCAAGAAAAATGTCCCTATGAGTTCTGTGGAGACACAATTTTTTTTTTTTTCGGAATATTTTCACTGTCTTTGGTTGAGTCTGGGGATACAGAGAGCTGGCTATAGTTCATTTGGAAAGTTATTCCAGGGAGGAAAAAGGAAAAGAGGAAGAGAAGCCAAATGTAGGGTGTGGGAGGGAGCACGCTGGGATGGGCTCCACCCTGCTGGGACTCTGGGAGTCCCTGTGGCACAGGCCCCAGGGATCCCCTGGCAGCCAGAGAGCCGGCATGTGTAGCCATGCGCGGAGCTGCTTGTGGGCGGTGACGGCTTTGGTGCTCCTGCCGTCTCGGTGTGCTGACCTCGGCAGCGCGGGGCCCCAGGAAGGTGCCGTGGAGCGGAGCTTCCGTGGGGCCCAAGTGGTGAGAGCGAAGGGGTGTGGGCGGGGCAGCCACCAACGGTGCGTGCTGCGGGAGTGGGAGCTGGAGCGGGAGACTTCCAGGAGAGCCCAGAGAGGAGGCGCAAGGCCGATGGGAGGGCGGGGCAATGCCTGTAACCCCACGCTCTGGAAGAGCAAGGCAAGAAGGTCACAAATTCAAGCCCAGCTTGGGCAGTCAATTTAGGGATTCAGAAAGACTTAGTCTCAGAAAAGATAAAAGGAATGGAGATGTAGCTCAGTGAAGGTCTGGGTTCAGTTACCGTCACTGGGGAAAAGAAAGAGAAGACAAAAGAATATAGTCAGAGACGTGACAGCATTCTTACATTCATGAGGCAAAGGCCGAGGGAGGCACCAAGGTCCTCTGCTGGAGATCTTTCAGCTAGTAAGCAGTGTACTTGTGAACACTGATCGACCCTATCAGACAGTCTTTTTGTAGTTTAAGGCAGTCACTGATATTGAAGTTTTCTGTTATAGCAAATTCCAATCTTTGTTGAATAAATCAGAAGTGTTAAAAATTAAGTGAGTAAAATGTAGATGGGCTGGAGCAGGGGTGGCAAGATGTTTAGAGGCTTGACTGTGTCCCCTGTCTGTAAGCTCCTGTGGCCTGGATGGTGGCCATCTTTGCTCATTGTTTTATTCTCCACATTTAGGTCTGAGCTGTACAGAGGAGACGCAAAATAATTGCTCTATGAATAGACAAATGGCCAGTGATCTTAGGGAGGAAGGGAGGTAGCTAGAGAGAAAAGAGAGGAGCTGCTCTCGATGACACAACTTACTTGATTTCCATTTGTGGAAAGGGTGCTGGTGGTTCTTCTTCTTTACTAGACGGAGAAGGGTTGGGGATGGGCTAGAACAAAAATCTTAAAGATTAAGTTACACTTTCTGCCTTTGAGCCTCAGTTTCCTTATCTGTAAAACAGGGCCACAGTGACCACACTAACCCAAAGTTGTAAGGATCAAATGAGAGAATGGATGGCCTGTGATTAGTAGCTCCCAGCACATAGTAGGACCTCAGCAAATGACACTTATCATGATTGTTGTTATTACCAATATGTACCTACCTCTACTGGACTCTGAGAAAATATGTAAGTCACAGTCCTTGACCTTGGAAAGCTCAGGAACCTGGTAAGAGGGACGTGCATTGTGAGGGAGAGTAAAACCAATACGGACTCTGAGGGATTCTGAGCACTTCGCCTCTGACTGCTGGCTGCTTTGTGGTGGTGGGACCGCCCTCCGGCTGCTCCAGTGCAGAGCTGGACCCGCTCTCACACCCAGGCTCTGACAAGGCCCATGGCTCTGCGGTGGCAGCTCCAAGTTTGACCTTGCTATCCTCCAGGTCTTAGATTGAATGTTTTTTTTTTTTCTCCCTTTTTATACTAGGAAATGAACTCAGGACCTTACGCTTGCAGGGCAGATGCCAGAGCCACTGAGCTAAATCCCCAGCCCCTGTCCAGGTCTTGGGAATGCATTTATGGAAAGAAGCTGAAGTGACTGAAATGACAAGAGAAGTACCCGTTAGCAGAGCTGTGACCCGGAAACGTCTTCTGTGTGAAGATGAGGGGCTCTATTTCTGGGTCAGTCAGGGAGCAGCGCCTTCCTCATCAGAGCTGGTCTCCCCAACACTGAGGCCCCAGATGGCCACGTGCTGAGGGGAAGAGGAGCTGCCTTTGTACCTGAGAGAGGAGATGTGACATCGATGGGAAGAGCTATTCCAGGGTATTGGCTAAATAATGGTGCTCAGAGAAATGTGGACAGGAAGCCCATTCAGCCTCCTCATGAGCAGGATTCCTTGCTGAGTCTTAGAACTGCTTCTATAATTCCAAAGGCTCTTGTCAGACTCTGGTAACCACGGCTCTGTCTCACTGGGTGTCTCACTTTCAACATGGTAAAGGCCTGAGAGTGTCACCCTCAGAGGGTAGAAAGACAGAGGGCCAGGGCTGAAAGAATGTCCTTGGTTACTGCATTAAGAGGTCACTACTAGCCTGGGAAATGCTGGGCTTTGGGCTTTGCCAAGACCTCCTTGGAGAATTTGGGGCATGTGTTAATTAATTCCTGTTACTGTAACAAATTACTTTAGGTAGTCAATTTGAAAAGAAGAAAGGTTTATCTGGTCTCATAGTTTTGAAGGGTGCAGTCCCTGCTTAGTTGGGCCTGTTGCTTGGGGTCTGTGGTGAGAGCATATCATGGTAGGGAGCATGTGGTCCAGAAAGATTCTTACGTCAGTGCAACAGGGAAGCCAAAGAAATAGGAACTGAAGTGCTGGTGACCCAGGATCCCTTCAAGGGCCAGCACTCCAATAACCTCACTTCTTCCCACTAGGTCCTACCTGTACCTCTTCAGCGTTCCACCCCCTGTAACTGTGCCGAGCTGCAGACTAAGCCTTCTATGCCACGGGCCTTTTAGGGACTCTTCACATCTAAACTATAAGCAGGACACAGGCAGGGGCCACTCCTCCTCCAGCATCTCATCATCTCAGAACTGATTTTTCTTGTGGCGACACATTCCCACAGGCACATCTCAAGTTCTTGTGAAACAAACAAGCCGAAATCTTCCTAAGTCCCAGCGTAGCTCTTTGGGAGCGCACGGTGGGACGTGACTCTTGAAGTACAAACAGATGTGTTGTTTGCTCCTGGTCTTGCTTTCTACCCTTGTCCCTCCTCCTCAGTGCGGGGAGGGGATGACTCAGCAGGAGCCCTGCCGGTCCTGTCCAGAAGCCTGGGCCCGGGGGCGGGGCTGGGGGGTGAAGATAATAGAACAGGAGCAGAGCTGGGGGGAGGGCAGCTCTACACGGGCCTGGCTCTCTGGAGGAGGATGGGCGGGGGAAGGGATGCCCGAAATGAGAGTCCTGGGACGGTGCCAACAGAGCACACAGGGCATCTGGATACCCCACAGCCCCTTCCGGGGTTAGCAGGACATCAGCCAGTGCTGCCCAAGTGCTCAGCTGGCATCTCTACATTCTCACCATGTACCATTGCTCACAGACGCTGCATGGTGGGCACCTCCTTTATGGGGTGGCAGCACATTGATCTGAGGGTGTCTCCAGCAGTATTCTGAGGTGTGGCCTGGTGCCTCCCACTGACCGTAATGGATATGTCTTTGCGGTGTCTGAGCACGTGTGAACTGTGATGCTCAGGGCTCTGCCCCTGGCTGTGGGGGCAGTGTCAGAGAGGATGAGGCCTTGAGCAGTCCCGACCCTGGGGCCCTGGAGCCCACCGGAATGTGCCTGCTGAGGGCCACAGCGATGCCGCGCTCTGTGTTAATGGAAGCCAGGGTGCAGCGAGACTAGGCTAAGAGGTGCTGTGGGCCAAGAGCCAGCTTGGATCCACTCCCCGGAGGCTGAACAGAGGGCAGATGTCAGAGCCTGTCTTCCGCCCCCTGCACAAGTGCATAGACCCCCTGTTTCCTCTGCTCTCCGTGGGGCCTCTCCTTCCAGCCCCTGTACCAGTGTCCTCTGCATAGCTGGCTAGCTGTCCCCTGCCCTGTCCTGCCTGCCTCCTGCCCCCACATCCACAGGCCTTTTTATTTAAAGGGTTCATGGCTACAGGAAACAGATGGGGGAACAGAAATAATAAACAGTGAGGATTTCAAAGGTTCCGGAAGCTGGGAGCCATGGTCTCAGACCTGTGGTTAGGGACTTCCTTCTGAGATGGGGCTGCAGATGGTTGCAGCCACTGTGCCGAGATGCTGTGACAGCCGTGGGGAGGTCCTGGCAGTGTGGGAACCATCACCGGTCACCCTCACAGCAGTCCTACAATGAGGAGTGTCTCAGAGACGGGACAGCTTCATACAGAGAGCGGGGTCAGCCACATGATTTATGGGGCCAGGGCGGGATGGAAACAGGAGGCCCTGCTTCAAAACGTGGGGATGTCAGGATGGCAGTAACAGGGTCTCAAGGCGAGTGAGACTCAGGCTGAGCCTCGGGCCTATGTGACTGTCCAAGGACACCAGCGAGGGAGACAGACCCAGGTGTCATGATAGGTCCAGGACAGGCCTATGTGGGGTCTGTCGTATCCCTGGCCTCGGCCTGCAGGTGTTTTGACTGTCTTGCCACTCATTCGCTTGCTCCCACCATGGCTTCTCAAGATCCTTATTTTTGTGACTTAGAATAGTAAGCATTCCTGTAATCGTGACCCTTGGGAGACTGGGCTGGGAAAATCACTGAGCTCAAGGCTACCTGCACTGCCTAAGAAGAAGATCTCCTCTCAAAAACAAACAAAAAGGTAAAAAATAGACGCAAAACATGGCTTGAAGACAGCAATGCTGCACACATCCTGATGAGGCTCCAAGGAGCCTCTTGGTGCTTGTGGAACTGGAAGCTCACCAGCTGCCTGGGTCTCCTTCCTTCTCCCTGTGAGGGACCTGACCAGGAAGCGGTGTTGAGATGGGTGATTCTCATTCTCAGAACCCTTTGAAGATCCCCAGAGCACCTGGTTCGGCCTACAGAGATACTGAGATACTTCTCTGCAGTGGGGCTGGCATATATATAGTAGGGTGTGCAACATACATCTGATGCAATGTCTTCATACATGCTTATAGAGCATGTTTGTATTTTATTCTGTTGTCACACCGGTCTTGATGGGGGGAGTGAACTTATTCCCTACCCCAGGGCACATTTGGAAATGTCTTGGGATCCCACCCCCTTGATGTTACAGCTTGGGGGAGGCTATTACTGCTGTCTCGTTCGTGGGGTCTAGAGAGGCTGCCAGGCACCGTGCAAGACTTACACGGCCTTCACCCCAAGCATGCCAAGGTTCAGGAGCCCCGCCAAGCTCTTGGCATTCATTTTGGTATTAGCGAGGAAGGAGTGAAATAAATCACTAAAGCCCCCTCTTATAAAACTATCTACCCTTAGGAAGTGAATTTTTAGGCGTTGCTTCCTGAGTTTGTGACCACAGAATAAGAACAAAGGGCTCCCACTGGAGTCTGTGAACCTCAGATAATCCTCCCCGCTACTCAAGGAGCTCAAATTGTTACTGCACTTTCCTGAGCAGGACACAAAGCCTTAGAGAAGATAAGTGGCAAGAGCTTCCTGCAGATGGCTCATCCCCAGATGCTGCCAGAGTTGGACAGAATGCGTGCTTCTTTTGCCCCATGACACCCACTGTGCCTCTCAGCACCCTTGCTTGGCCACCGTCCAGCTAGTCGGGCTTGGGGCCCTTGCTCTCTGCCTTGTTCACCGTAGATCTTGTTTTCTTGCTTTCTATCCACACAGCTGGGTTTTGCTTTGTCAGAATTGCTGTTCTCTCGGGGGCTGGCAGGATCCGGAGCAGGGCTCAGGGTCTGGGCAGAGCCTGTGGGCCAGGAGGGAGCCCAAGGTGGAAGGTGCTACAGGCCACTGTCATTGGCCTGGGGTAGGCGCATGACCCTGCTTTAGCGGCGGAAACCCTCTGCCTCCTTTGTAGCCTGGGGACTCTCTCCAAGGACGCAGGACAAGGGACCACCAGATAACACACAGGAGGCCCAGTGAAGTGTCGGATAAACAGTGAATACTATTTTTAGTGTAAGAAAATCCCAAATATCTAGTGGAACATACTTACACTAAAAAGGCATTTCTTGTTTATCTGAAATTCAGTGTAACGGGCATCCTAGTGTTTGAGTCGCTGAATCTGGCGGCGGCGAGAGGAAGTGGGAGAGGATGGGTCCTGAGGACCTGTGTAAGTCCGGAGGCAGCTGTGCCGAAAGCTGAACAACACTGAGGAGCTCATGCACCTTCTTAAAGCCGCGGTCTCAGGAGCCTCGGAGCAGAGGAAATGATGGAGATGACTGACACCAAACCCACTTCACAGGTGGGAAAGCCAAGGTCTGGAGAGGTGACTTCTGGGTCACTGTGCTGCATGGGCTGAGAAAGTGAGAAGGAGAACTTGAAACAGGTCATCACAGCTGCAAAGCCTGTGTGGTAGCTTCAGTTTGTCACCTCTCCACCTTCACACCCTACCTGCAGGTCAGGGCCCTTGGAAGAGATCCTGTGCTCCCCAGGACCCCGCTGTTCCTCTCTCAGTCCCTGAAGACTCACCCACCTCTGACTTGAAACAAGCTGCCAACCTCGGGGAGCCCCGGGAGGCTGGTTATTGGACCTCTGATCGAACAGCTCATGGCAATTCTCTCCCCGCTGCTGTGTTGTGAGCTGCCCAGGCCCCCAAGCCTCTGGGGAGCTGTCCCAGCGCCAGCATCAGCTTGCAGTTACCTGGGGAGAGACATCACCACTGCTGGTAACAGGAGCTCCTGGTTTCTGATTTATGGCCCATCTGGAAGGGGCCTGGGAGCAAGCCCTTGTGGCTTGCAGCCGCGGCAGCGGTGGCTAGCACTTTCCAAAGCATTGAGTGGCCCTGGCTGCCTGGCTCCCTCCCAGGTGGATCCAGGTTGTCCTGCAGGTATGTGATTTACATAGTCACCAAACTTTCATGCACAGTTGCCCTTGTGCCAGGCACTGCTCTCAATGCTTCATGAATACTCATTAAGCCCTCCTGTGAGGGAGATGTTATTATCATCCTATTTTATGGTTGAGAAACTGAGGTCCCCAAAGATTACATAACGTTCTGCAGTTCTATAGCAAGGGCTCTGCTACGGATGTGACTGCTGGCACCAGAAACCATGCCTGCTGTCTTTGTTGTGGTCTTTGTTTTGTTGTTCAGTGGGGTTGTGTTGGCAGGAAGGTGAGCAGGGACGCAAGAATCAACACACCTATTCCTGGTCGAGGGAGGAAGCTGCTTCTTCATTGTGCATAGGGTTTTTTCCTTTTATAGAGGAAGGGGGGGAGGAAGCATGTTGTAAGGGGGATAGGTGGGCTCATGGTGACGTGGTTTGAAGTGATTGGGTTAGCTGTGTGATGGGGCTGTTTATGATTAGAGGTTATCTTTGTGTGTATTGTTACAAGGATATTGGTACTAGGCAACATTTCCCCTACTTATATATGTGTGTATGTATGTATGTATAAGGGAGGTGAGAGGCTGTGCCTGTCTTAAGTTGTCCCCAGCATTGAGGATCTTACCCGTCATTGGCTAGCCAGCCTGTCATACAGATTAGTAGCAAACAGAGCTGGTCCTGTCTTAGGTTGTCCCCAGCACTGAGGATCTTACCCATCTTTGGCTAGCCAGCCTGTTAGATGTATGCACGATGAATTTGTCCAGGCCAGACATGAACCGCTTGTGAGTTATTATTTTGCCTCCTGGTAGCATTTAGTGCCTCAGCCAATAGTGATGATATTTTTGTAATTTTGATGATATTTCCATTTGGCCCTCCATATATGTTACACAAGCAGAATTGTTAAAATGGTACCAACAAAGATTATTATGTAAGGGGAGGTTAATATCAGACCTCATAACCATGTGGACAATTTGTTCCATCCTTGGGTAACTCTTTTTTTTTTTTTGCTTTTGAGACAGGGTCTCGCTTTGTAGTTCAGGCTGGCCCTGAGCTCACTATGGTGCCCAGGCAAGCCGGGTAACTCTTTTTTAAAAAATGTTTGCCAAACATTATCTACAGCAAGGAGGTCCAAAGAAGTAGAATTAATGGCTAAGATAGTTTGGGTGAGTTTAGCCAGATGGGAACTGAACGAGGAGTCCCAAGTTTTCCACATAAACTGTCCCAAGGCTTTAAAGGTGTTTTGGGCGAGTTGACTGACTATGGCAGCTGTGGTTACCTGATTATGAAGGGTTATGGAAGTGGTGGGTGCTGCTGAGACAGCGGCCACAAGGGAGACAGTAATTGCAGTGATGTCTGAAATCCCAAGGTCCGGGTGAGACCGTTGGGGCCTTTGGCCCAAGGTGCTGGTCTGTTGTGGTTTGTTGGCTGGATCAGTGACAATGTTGGTAACAAGGATGGGCAGCAGGAGGAGTGGTGAAGTCATCTAAGGAGGCGGCAGGGGGAGCTTGATAAAAGCCAGCTAGTGGTCAGGCGGGAGTATATGGTTGGATGTTTGTTGAGGGTATTCAGAGGGGCTGGGGTTCTTTCTGTAGAAAGATACAAGCATATCCTCACCCTAACATAAGGAGAGGTGCTGGGCCTCTCCATTGATTGGTTAGGGGATCCTTTCATTGTACCAAAGGCACAGTGGTGGAGAAAAAGGGCTCCAATGGTGATGGGCCCATTTTTACAACTGTTTGGCCATTTTTATCAAAAGTGAGGAAGTTGAGAGTAAGACAGGCCAAAGCAAGTTTGTCATGTGGGGTAGTGGGCCATGGGGAAGGGGATTGTTTTTTGAGGAGTGTTTTTAAAGTACGATTGGTATGTTCTACAGTCGCTTGTCCCTAGGGGTTATAGGGTATGCCTGTTGAATGTTGTATTTTGAAGTCAGCTAGGAAACGAGCTAACATTTTGGAAGTGTAGGCTGGGCCACTGTCAGTTTTAATCTTGTGAGGGATTCCCATTTGGCAAAAGCAATGAAAAAGGTGAGAGATAACTTGTTTGATTTTTTTTTTTTGCCCCTGAGTGCAGAGGCACAGACGAAACCTGAATAGGTATCAGTGGTGACATGAATATACTTAAGGTTTTTAAAGGACAAGTCATGAGTGACATCCATCTGCCAGAGGGAATTGGACTTTAACCCTCTGGGCTTTATACCCTGTGCTGTCACGGGCCCCAGAGGTAGGAGTGGGCTGCACGAGGAGCAAGCTCGCGCTAGCTGTTTACGTTGTGGTGGCGACAAAGTGGGGCAACATCTGTGAGAGGCTGGAGGTGGATTGATGGAAGCGACAGTGGCTGTGGATGGCTGACAGGAGTTCTGTGATGGGATCTGGTCGGGCTTGGAGGGCAGAGACTGAGGGGCCTTGACAGAGAATAAACTGTCAATTCTTTGAGTTGTACCAAGCCTTATTTAGACTCTTTTATTTTTATAAGGGGGGGGTAAGTGGCCAGGTTTTTTTTTTCTTGGGTAATAACCAAAGTAGCCATATTGCACTGGACTGCTGTCTGTAAAGACTGTGAGTGCTCATGAGGGATGGGATGTTTGGTAACGGGGTTGGTGAAAACCCAATTCAATGGTTGAAGTGGTTTGATGATCGGATGGTTTGGTAGGTGATATGAAATTTGTCCAGTGTACCCTTGAAGGGCCCAGGGAAGAGAGTCATCTAACATTAGAAGAGCCTCAAAATCTCTGACAGGGGTTGGGAGACATATGATGTCAATATCCTTACCAAAAGCCTATAGGGATCACCTCCTAGCCTTTAAAATGAAAGTCACAAGGAGGCATGTTGATGGGTTGATACGCCTTGTAGAAGATCCGAGGGCTCAGTAGAGCCACTTGATAGGGCCTTGAGACTGCCATAAGCAACCCAGGGGTATGCGAGGGGGAAGGATTAGAAGGAGGGCCATCAGAGGCTTAGTGGGGTCATATCTATAAAGAGGCGCAGCCTGTAGCACTTTATGTATGTCTTTTAAACCTTCTCTTGCAGCCAGAGTGAGAGTGCAGGGTGATGAGGGGTTGGTATAACTGCACAGCAATTGAAAAAGAGGCTCTAAATGAGAGGTAGGAATGGGTAGCCAGGGGGGGAGCCCAGGTAATTTGACCTAGAATCTGTTGGAGCTGACACAAAGGGGAGTTGTTGGGGAATTGAGATCTTGGGGACCTGGCAAGAGGTGGTGGTTAAGTCTCTTTGAACTTCCAGAAATTGTAAGGGTGGCTATATTTGGACTTTATTTATTTGGAATTCTTGTCTTTGGAGTTCCTGTAACAGGACAGAAAGGGTTTGGAGGAAGGTAGCCTCCTGGGGACAGCACATGAGGATGTCGTCCATATAATGGTAAAAGGTTCATGCAGCCAGTAGGGTCAACTCATCTAAAGTGGCTTTGACTGCATTTTGGCAGATTGCAGCACTGTTTTTTATTCCCGGGGGGAGGACCTGCCAGTGGGATCTTAAAGCAGGCCCCTGATTGTTGAGGGGGTGGTATAGTGAAGGCAAAGTGTTGTTGATCTGCCTTTTGTAATGGGATACAGAAAAAGCAGTCTTTGATGTCTAAGGAGGCAATATATTGTCCCTGTGGGATGGCTGACAGGCCTGGGAGTCCCAATTGGGGTACTCCCAAGGGTTTCATGGTTGTGTTGATTGCCCTGAGATCATGGAGGAACCAAAAGCTGCCCGTCTTTTTTTGAATTATGAAGACAGGGGTATTCCATGGACTTGTCGTGGGCTTGATGTGATGGGCCTGTGATTCTTGGTTAATAAGATGATGGAGTGCCTCAAGTTTAAATACAGGGAAGGGCCACTGCTCAACCCATACAGGGGCATCTGAGGTCCAACACAGCTGAATGGGGATTGATGGAAGGAGACTAGCAGTGGCCTTTAGTATTGGGGGTGCTGTTCTAGGTCGTCAGTGGTGAGGCCTGCACCCATTGCCTCAAGTAAGTTACAGCCAAACAAGTTATTAGACATATCTTCTAAAATCAAGGGGTAAAATTT